>JAYKKM010000244.1:3907500-4092500 GCA_035772405.1 Chrysogorgia sp. JL179-B06
GTATTTTCAATAACATGGCGTCACAACGAATAAATGTCGCTTTCTTTGTGCTTTTATTGTTGTCGCAATTTCTCTCTGTGGAAAACGAGTCGCAGCTCTGTCATAGTAAGTCTTAGTTTTAATTGTTTTAATATCAACTAAATTGCAGGTCACTTGATAATGTTTACGGTCAGACAGCTTCAGTCTTCACTCCCAATGGCCAATTCTCGTCACATATTCATTCATGGGAATCTAATCATCTCGTGAATTCTATAACAATTAGTCTTATATATGTTTCAAATGTTTAAATAGCAACTAAATTGTAGGTCCTTGACTCTTTATACTTGTTTGCAATCAGCTATCGTCTGTCCATTCGTCTGTTCAACATGCTATGCTGTTAAATTGAGATTATAAAAGACGGTCGGGGTAATTTTCAGAATGAAGAATGCAGAGTTGCTTAGAAAACTCGTTTAGGCGGGGGGTTATGGTTGCTTACAATCCAATAATTAATTTACAACGTGCGGAACGACTGCTCCTAATATGCTGTAGTCGCGCATTCTGCAATCTGCATTCTGCATTCAGCATTCTGCAAATCACTCCCGCCAAATATAGAAACTTCTCTTCACTCCGGACAATAAACTACTATATACATGACATGACATATAGCAAAGTGAAAAGGTGGTGAACTGCCGTGATTTTTAGTAACGAAATACTGACGTTTCGAGCGGAGCCCTTCATGTTCTCATATGTAAATACAGACTTAGGCTCTCGGCAACGGCTTCCGTAGCTCAGTGGTCAGAGCCTTGAAGTTGCATTTTTGGCAACTGGTCCTGGTTTGGTCTTAAAATGTATGTATTCCAACACTCGAAATTTTCCTTCTCCATCAATCCTTTCAACATGTAGTTTGATCGAGTGAAATGCCAAATATTACCTATAATATATCCAGAATCTTATCCCGGCATTACCACCATTGGCTAGGCTCTCGGCAACGGCTTCCGTAGCTCACTTTCAGAGCATCGCAGGGTCGTGGGTTCAATTCCAGCCGGAAGGCCTTGAAGTTGCATTTTTCGCAACTGGTCAAATGTATGTATTCCAACACTCGAAATTTTCCTTCACCATAAATCCTTTCAACATGTAGTTTGATCGAGCGAAATGCCAAATATTACTTATATATAGATAGTTTTCACACCTTTAATTGTTACTCTGAAGATGCTGGAAATTCACAACGAAACGTTTTGTAAATATGTTCTAAAACTTGATTTGTTTCCATATTATTATGGCAATACATATAATAATAATAAGAGAAATGAACATCGAGAAGGTAACACGAACAACAACTTGCGTTTGAGACTAGGGAGAAGAGACCAAGATATGGAAGTACGTGGTACCAGTTATCATCGGATGTCTGGGTGGTGGTATGGAGGGAAGATAGGCGAAGTGGTGGCAAAAGTAATTGAGGGAGAAGGAAAAGTGAGAAGAATAGTAAGGACAATGCAACAGACAGTACTTTTGAAAAAATCTTCTAATAGATATTTTATGCGCATGAGATATGAGCGCTCTTATCCATGCCGTCTTTCGTGACCAGGGACTGAAACTGGAGATGTGAGAATATTGACCGGTATGTGTTGGTTTGCGGAAAATAGTTGTGCCGCACGAATTAATTTTAATATTAAGAAAATGAACATCGTTATCGGAGAATTCATCGAGGGTAAACTGGATTTGAGGGTGATAGGAATTAAATTTCGCTAAAATATTTGGGATGTCAGAAGCGTGTCGTCAAGATATCGTTTATAAAATTTGATGATGTCGGAATTGATTAATTGTTCTACAATTTCTTCAAATGCCGTCATGATAATGTTCTTAAGGGTAGGTCCAAGTGGCGAGCCCATAGCGACTCCGTCTATTTGTTGATAAAGTTTGTTATTAATAGAAAAAGGTGTTTTGGTGCACGAGTCTAGTAAGAGTTTTGTAAGTGTTCTCTTCTTTAAGGAGATGGATAAGCGATTCTGGTTGTATGATCCGGTCTAGGATTGTGTTAACAGTTTGTTTCCTTCGATGTCAAATCTCTTTTTACCAATAATCAATATTCCACTCAAGAAAAATGTTAACATAATCCCTGACCGGATATACAACACTAACAAAACTCTTACTAGACTCGTGCACCAAAACACCTTTTTCTATTAATAACGAACTTTATTAACAAATAGACGGAGTCGCTATGGGATCGCCACTTGTACCTACCCTTGCGAACATTATCATGAATGACGACATTTGAAGAAGAAATTGTAGAACAATTAATAAATTCCGACATCATCAAATTTTATAAACGATATCTTGACGACACGACTTCCGAAATCTTTAACCATATGTTACTGTTTAAAGAATCCCTCGCAATTCGCCGACAAAATCCAGATTTAAACCACGGAACTAAAGCCTCGAGAGAATTCATTATTTTCTTTTAATAGTTATTATCTAACTGTTTTCTGCTTATATATATACTGCTGTAAACGTCAATTCGTTAGCATTCCTTATGATGACTTCAAGCTAGTCGAAACGTTGAATTCTCAATAAATATGTTTACGTTATTCGGAGTTACCGTTAATCAAACAACTGAGTCTACCACAAAGCTCGTGAAATTCAACACCAAGTTCTTCGGATAGTGTATCAGAAACGGAGGAATCTTCTAAAGACTGTCAAACTCGCAAATAAACATTACAGGTTATATTGACAACTAGATTGATCAAAATCCACTTTAAAAATTGCCTTTGCGATTAAATTGTCAGCAGTTGATAATATATTTTGCCAGATCTGAATTGTTGCCAAATGCCGTCATAAAGGAAATGTTATGCATCTAATTTTAACCCACCTTAATTTAGATGTTCTAAGGATTTATGGGAAGGAAAATTTCGATTGTTGAAATATACACATTTTAAGACTAAACCGGGACCAGTTGTAAAAAATGCAATATCGATCAGGGCTTTCTGGTTGGAATTCGCGACCATGCTCTGCAAGTGCAGTGCTCTGACCACTGAGCTACAGTACGGAGGCCATTGCCGAGAGCCTAGTGAAGATTTGGGTATATTACAAGATAATATTTGGGTATATACTTCATGGTAACACTAGACATGGTTTACATCTGTTTTTTTATAACCCTAACCCTACCGTAATCATAATCCTAACCCTGATCCTAACCCTAATCCTAACCCTAACCCTAATGCTAAGCGTAAAATATGGTGGGAGACTATACATGTATGTATTGTTATAAGCATGAAGTATATCCAAATATTTGGGTATATTACAACTAATAACATTATTCTGATGATCGCCAGCAAAAGCTATTAACCATTTTTAGCCTATCTTAGCGTTTACCAAAGAGGAACCTTCTTCTTCCTGTCCATAGTGTATAAAGAGTTTACTTTGGAGAAACCTGCTGCTCCTGTCCATACGCCAATGACTCTGCGTTGCTTCCCTTCTCAGTGTTTCCGAGTCAGTACGACCTAATTACTGATTTTGCCCGACATGATCCAACTCCGATTACGAAACAATTACGAAACAGATTAAGGTTATCTTAGACAAAAATATTAAGATTATTTAATGTTTGTATTTTCACACTTATTTTGGATGGAAATGATAGGATATCATCTGCTGATACTAAATGAGTCAATTTCATACTTTTATAATTATTAATTATAATTTCATAATTATATAAACGACTCCCAACAGAAAAATAAAGGGCACTTGTTCGGGGCAGAATAGCAAGAGAAGTAAAGACTAGAAAATATATAAAATTAGGTTTAATGTAAAGCCTATAGATATGTAAACCTCAAAAACATGTAAACCTCAAAAAAGTATAAATTTATATATATATATATATATATATATATATATATATATATATATATATATATATATATATTTATATATATATATATATATATATATATATATATATATATATTTATCTCATAAATTTAATTTGTTTGTAACAATGCTAAACATAGTCGAGAAAAGGAATTTTCTAAAACATATATTTACCATGTATTAAATTTTTTTAAATGTATAAGTTAAATGTATAATTTAAATGTATTAAGTTTCAGTTTGAAATCTATTTACAAAGATTAAATTCTGGAAATTTGATGTCTATACGACTAATATTGAACGTAGTATACCGTCCCATGTCCAGTAAAATAATGGTTTGATAAATTCGAGTTTAAAGTTTTGAAATAACTTTGTATTGTCTATTGTATTATATTGTATTCCGTTCTATTGTTTTCATTGTTTTCCGTTGTGTCGCCTCATTATCTGAAAACCACTCTTTGCAATATTTAATTTAACATCAGGAAACGAAAAAAGCAATGAATAATAATGTATAATGTGGTAGTTTTGAAAATTTAATTTTTTGGAAATATTTTGTCCAAGACCACCTTAATGCTGTGTTGATCAAGTAAAGTTTTTAGTAATAAAGGTTTATGTTTGTAGAAGAAATAAGAGCTCCTCCAGCTGGATGCTGTCCAAGGAACTATATACATTCATGTTGTCCTTTTGCTGGCGATAATGAAACGGTTATATCATGCAGTAATAGCACCAGCACCGCCACAGCGAACAAGAAGCAATTCTAGTTCTTCGTATAACAAACGTCTCAGCAACAACAAAGTCTAGATCCAAGGAAAGCGTGTGCACACAAGTGGACAACTCAAGCTTGCACAGGCGGTTTTTACCTCGATTCAAAAACAAAAGCTGAAGCCTGTCCAGCAGGTCAGATAAATTCATTCCTTTCATCTCTTTCCTTCCTGCCTTCCTTTCTTCCTCCCTTCATCCCTTCCTTCGTTCCTCCGTTCCTCCTTCCTTCACCCATCCCTTCATTCCTCCCTTCGTCCCTTCCTCCTTTCCTACATTCCTCCCTTCCTTCCTTCCTTCCTCCCTTCCTTCCTGCCTTCTTTCCTTCCTCCCTTATTCCATTCCTCCCTTCCTCCTTTCTTCCATTCCTTCCTTCCTCCTTTCTTCCCTTCCTCCTCTCTCCTTCCTTCTTCCTTCCTTCCTACTTCCCTTCCTCCTTTCCTCCCCTCCTCCCTCGTTCTTCCCTTCCTTCTTCCCTTCCTCCTTTCCTACATTCCTACCTTCCTTCCTTTTTCCTTCCTTCCTCCCCTCCTCCCTTCCTCCCTTCCTCCCTTCCTCCCTCCCTTCCTACTTCCCTTCCTCTTTTCCTCCCTTCCTTCCACCATTCTTCCCTTCCTCCCTTCCTTCCTTCCTCCTTTCCTCCCTTCCTTCCTCCTTTCCTCCCTTCCTTCCTCCCTCCCTTCCTTCCTCCCTTCCTCCCTTCCTCCCTCCATTCTTCCCTTCCTTCCTCAATCCCTCCTTCCTTTTTCCTTCCTTCCTCCATTCTTCCCTTCCTCCCTCCCTTCTTCCCTTCCTCCCCTCATCCCCCTTCCTCAATTCTTCCCTTCCTTCCTTCTTCCCTTCCTTCCTTCCTTCCTCCTTTCCTCCCTTCCTTCCTTCCTCTCTTCCTGCCTTCTTCCTTCCTCCCTTCCTCCCTCCCTTCCTTCCTCCATTCCTCCATTCCTTCCTCCACTCTTCCCTCCTTCCTTCCTCTTCCTTCCTCCATTCTTGCCTTCCTCCCTTCCTGCCTTCTTTCCTTCCTCCCTTATTCCATTCCTCCCTCCCTTCCTCCTTTCCTCCCTTTCTCCCTTCCTCCTTTCTTCCCTTCCTCTTCTCTCCTTCCTTCCTCCCTTCCTCACTTCCTTCCTCCCTTCCTTCCTCCCTTCCTTCTTCCTTTCCCCTATTTCCTCCCTTCTTCCTCCCTACATTTCTCCTTTCCTTCGTTCCTCCCTTCCTTCCTCCCTTCCTTCCTCCCTTCCTTCCATCCATCCATCGATCCTTTCTTCTTTCATTCATATATTCATTCATTCATTCCTCGCTTTACTGTGTTAAAGGTTTTTATTGTCCAATAAACCTACTGTGTATCATCCCTTGCCCATCTGGAGCATATTGTGTCCCAACGAAAATTGAAATAGAAAAGGTAACATTTTTATTTATTCTTTCTTTTAAGTATATTCTTCGGCATGCTTCTCGCCACATTTCAATGCTTCTCGCGATTATGTTTCATTTCTGGCGATTTTGTATGTTTGCTTTGTCTGTGCATACGATATACAAAAAAACAAAATAGCACATTTAGTATAAATACCACATGTGCTATATTATCCTGAATACCAAATATGTTTAATTCTGATTCATTAGCAAATCAGGAGTAATTAAAATGTATTGAAATGTTATTTGAAATCCGTTTAACTACATCATGCCTTTATATTCATATATTAATTTTTTACTCTAGAAATACATGTACGCAACATCCCCTCGCCTTCTTATCTTTTGAAGCTTTTATGTATAGTTTAAAACAGAAGAAGCAGTGTTTTATCGAGTTTAAATGCGATCACCGATCGTTTTAGACCTGATAAAACACTGCTGTGAGTATTTTGAACGGCTTTAAAAACTACTGCATCTAAATAACCATGTTTACCAACTATTTCAGTGATTTAAGCCATTTTCGCCGAGAAAATCGAAGGATCAGAACGAATCTTTATAATAATAATAATAATAATAATAATTGGTCTTTATTCATTTGATAAAAATACATATCAAAAGTTACAATATATGATATTAGAATCTACTAATAAAAGCTAAACTATCAAATTATATCTAAAATAAAGTCTATTTACAAAGCTATTTTTAAATCGCTCAGTATTTATCTTGGGCAGCTGGCTGGTTCTACGTCTTAGTCGTAGTGACGATTCTTTCACCTTGGGCAGAAGTGGGTACAGTGGGTGACAACTATTAGCTTTAATTTTCAGAAAAAGTCTTTTATCATATTTTTCTAAAAGTTCCTGGATACTAAATAGTTCTGAAATATAAAATCTCCTAAAACATCTATCTAAAAAAAAAAATCACATATAAAACCTCCTTCATGCCGCTGATTTCCTTTGTATTTTCATCATGAATTATTAATGAGTTTTTGAAAGTGTAGTTATTATTCCATTTGCTCATGCTGGTCGTTTACTTGAAAATAGATAATAATAGATACAAATAGATCAATAAAGAATTGATAATGAATAATAAATAATAAAAATAACAATAAATCATAGATAACAAGACGCCCGCTAGGCGTTAACTCGGGCTACTGTTGAAAGACATTGCAGGCAAATTCAGCGATTTGAATTCAATAGGTACAATGTTACATGTAATGATATTGATACAGCTGTCAGTGCAGGGGTGGTTAAATTTTCCATCATTGCAAACCCATAACATAGTGTTGGCCAACGGCTTTGATTATATGAAGGTGAGTTCGCACAGTATGCCAAATGAGCCATCCTGTTTGCTGACCTAATTCAGTTCTAGTCAACAGTGTCATCCTGGCAAGCGAGCCGGCCTGTGTTCAGTAATAACAATTCATCTGGTCAGTCCGGCAAACAGGTTCAGTTTGAGGAAGCATTAAATCAGTTAACCAGTTAGGCATTATCCCCTCGCCCGGCGCGAAGCGCCGGCCGAAGGCCGAAGGCCTGAGGGCGAGGGTGCTAATATCGACCGGCGTTTAGTCCCTTATCACGCGAGATCCAAGCGGATCCTGTTCTCGGATCGGCTTTATAGGTAATATTCGACGAAGTGACCGGCTAATCATTATTTAGCCGACAAAGCCGACTAACTTTCTAAGTACATAAACCATTTTTACGAAGGGTATTCACGTTCTCGTAATATAGTAGACACATATGTGATGTATTTTGACTCGCTAATTCCAAATCTGTTTTCAGAATTGAAAACGGTTATATATTGATCGAGATATTCAACATAATATTCGACGAAGTGACCGGCTAATCATTATTTAGCCGACAAAGCCGACTAACTTTCTAAGTACATAAACCATTTTTACGAAGGGTATTCACGTTCTCGTAATATAGTAGACACATATGTGATGTATTTTGACCCGCTAATTCCAAATCTGTTTTCAGAATTGAAAACGGTTATATATTGATCGAGATATTCAACATAATATTCGACGAAGTGACCGGCTAATCATTATTTAGCCGACAAAGCCGACTAACTTTCTAAGTACATAAACCATTTTTACGAAGGGTATTCACGTTCTCGTAATATAGTAGACACATATGTGATGTATTTTGACTCGCTAATTCCAAATCTGTTTTCAGAATTGAAAACGGTTTAAATATTGATCGAGATAACGTTCAAAATAATATACGATGAAGTGACCAGTTTATAATCGACTAATTTCTAAGTACATAAACCGTTTTTACGAAGGGTACTCACGTTCTCGTAATATAGTAAACGCGTATGTTATGTATGTTTACTCGCTAATTCCAAATGTGTTTTCCGAGTTTAAATCGGTTAAATATTGGCCGAGATAACGTTCAAACATTTCTTCGACGAAACGGGCTTTTGGAAATTGTGAATTTTTGCAAAACAGAAATAATACACGGCCACGGCGTGCGAGGTCTGGGCACCATGGATGGAGAAATTCCCGTAGGGGGGGGGGGGGGGGGGGGGGGGTAGAAAAGGCGGGCGAGGGGATTATTGCGAATTCGTATTTCTAGTAGTTATACATACTAGTGACTAGCTTTCCATGCGTGTAGTCAAGGCCAAAATTCAGTTCGAAACGTACGTATCTGGCTGTACAGACCTAGTAACAGTTTGCAAATGGTGTGCTTGTGAGTCAGTCTGGCAACTGTGCTAGCCTGCCTCATGTTAAATATCAGGACAATTACTGTTTTGCTAGTGTATTTGTGGGGTTGAGGGACAATGGAAAGTACATGGCTGAACAGACCCGTCACTGGTAAACCAGCACACAATAACAAACCCTTTTACTCCTTGATCTTGATAGTTGGTATGAGTACTGTGTGTTCATTTGTAAGCATTCATGTATAATAATATGAACAATCGATACAAACTTACTGATTGCCCAGAACATGTTGGAGCCTAATTTAAGCTTACAGGTAAAATATCACGTGAAACAGGTAAAATATCAAGTGAAACAGGGTTATTCAATGGCAACATTGCAACTTAATAGTATTAATTGGTATATACTATATACATGTATGAAACAATAAACTGTAGCATCGACTTTATTTTGTATAACATAACAATAAACAATACAGGCAACAAAGCTTATACAAATATTACAGTTACCTCAAAACAGTTAAAGTTGCCGTCAAGTCCGTTCTGGCGCATGTGTGATATTTCAAACGTTGAGGACCCCACATGTAAACAAACGTTAACGGAATAGATTTGCGACAGCTCGAAAGCGAGTATTTGTCAAAGGTGGCGAAGGCGCGAGTGGTAGTTTGATATATTAACAACATTTAGAAACAGAACAGCTTCTTATAACACGCTTTTTAGGCGGAAAAGCTCAAGCGTGTGAAAAAAATTCGCAATACTTCATGTTCAATGTTTATATAATGCAATGTAAACAAACGATGTAAACAGAAACGTGGACATGCGCAGAACGGACTTGACGGCACTTTAACATATTTCCATACAGCAATTTCATATGTTGAGTCTCATATTAAATTCTTAAACATTTAGTAGACAAAAAGCGTATGGAAACAGATAATTTGATCGAGTACACTGTTCTCGAAATCGCAGACCAACCCGTTTCGAAAGCGATCGGGATTGTGAGCGTATATAATATCAAGATACTTGCCAGCCACATCAAAGATTTTCAGTGAGCACTCGAAGAAAGGTGATAAAATGAGTAAATCACAATGAATGTATATATGCGCGCAGTTTCGCAGGTCAAAAGCCTGGGTACGAGGTTGATCGGGATGATGCAATAATTGTTTGGGATCACTTCACTGCGCATGTGTAGTAATCCACATTCATAGTCTCGCTCACTAGTCTACAAATTTAGTCAACAATGATGCAACAATTGCCATTAAATGATAATAAATTACAGAGCCCTTTTTAAGACTCGTGCTCTCCCCCAGGGGGGGAGGCCCGAGTAACAAGAAGGAACTTTAGTTTAGTTTAGTTTAATAAATTTGTCATATTACAAGAAGGACTAACAAGTTACAGTAAAGTGGGAATAATAAATAAGAATAATAGAAATAATAATATAAGTGTGACAGGAGTAAGGAACAGAACTTTCGTCCCAATTGCAACATACCTCCGCCAGCGAAAGTCAAGTATTCATTCACAAACTAGAAATACGAATTCGCAATAATCCCCTCGCCCGCCTTTTCTACCCCCCCCCCCCCCCCTACGGGAATTTCTCCATCCATGGTGCCCAGACCTCGCACGCCGTGGCCGTGTATTTCTGTTTTGCAAAAATTCACAATTTCCAAATGTTTGAACGTTATCTCGGCCAATATTTAACCGATTTAAACTCTGAAAACAGATTTGGAATTAGCGAGTCAACATACATAACATACGCGTTTACTATATTAGGAGAACGTGAGTACCCTTCGTAAAAACGGTTTATGTACTTAGAAATTAGTCGATTATAAACTGGTCACTTCATCGTATATTATTTTGAACGTTATCTCGATCAATATTTAACCGTTTTCAATTCTGAAAACAGATTTGGAATTAGCGAGTCAAAATACATCACATATGTGTCTACTATATTACGAGAACGTGAATACCCTTCGTAAAAATGGTTTATGTACTTAGAAAGTTAGTCGGCTTTGTCGACGCTATGATTAGCCGGTCACTTCGTCGAATATTATGTTGAATATCTCGATCAATATATAAACCGTTTTCAATTCTGAAAACAGATTTGGAATTAGCGAGTCAAAATACATAACATATGTGTCTACTATATTACGAGAACGTGAATACCCTTCGTAAAAATGGTTTATGTACTTAGAAATTAGTCCGGGCTTGGTCGGCTCAATATATAACCGTTTTCAATTCTGAAAACAGATTTGGAATTAGCGAGTCAAGTCGGATTTCTATTTCCTCAAAAAACTATGTCTCTTGTGGCGGTTCAATTTAATCTGAGTATCTAGTTACCAGTGCCACATTTTCCGATGCCGCGCATGAGGACGGTTGATCATATATATATATATATATATATATATATATATATATATATATATATATATATATATATATATATATATATATATATATATATATATATATATATATATATATATATATATATATATATATATATATATATATATATATATATATATATATATATATATATATATACCTATAAACTGATCTTAGATCTAGGAACGGCTTGGATCTCGCGTGATAAGGGACTAAACGCCGGTCGATATTAGCACCCGCCCTCAGGCCTTCGGCCTTCGGCCGGCGAGGGAATTAAACATTCAGTGAAAGCAAGACAAACTTTTGTAAATTTCTCACGGCCATTAGCTCCACAAATTTTCGTATTAAACTGTTTAATAGTTTTTAAGTTATCCTGCTGACAGACAAACACACAAACACGCACACACAAACAAACACAAACAAACCGAGGTGAAAACATAACCTCCTGGCGGAGTTAATTGATAAAATAAAATAGATAAATAATAATAGATAATAATTGATAATAAATAATAAATATAACAATAAATAATAGATAATTAGATAAAAACTGGAAAATAAATAATAATAATAATACTCTTAATAATAAGTAATACCTTCAAAATCTTGTGAGTAGAGTTGTAATAATAGATAAAAATAGATAATAACTGGAAAATAGATAATAATAATAATCTTAGTAATAAGTAATACCTTCAAAATCATGTGAGTATAGTTGTAATAATAGATAAAAATAGATAATAACTGGAAAATAGATAATAATAATAATCTTAATAATAAATAATACCTTCAAAATCATGTGAGTAGAGTTTGTAATAATATATATATATAGGTACTAAGGATTTATGGTGAAGGAAAATTTCGAGTGTGGAAATATATACATTTTAAGACCTAACCTGGACCAGTTGCGAAAAATGCAACTTAGCGGCCTTCCGGTCAGGAATTGAACCCGCGACCCTGCGATGCTCTGACCACTGAGCTACGGAAGCCGTTGCCGAGAGCCTAGTCACGAGTCCTGTATATATAACGGTGGTAATGCCAGGATAAGATTCTGGTATATTATAGGTAATATTGGGCATTTCACTCGATCAAACTACATGTTGAAAGGATTTATGGTGAAGGAAAATTTCGAGTGTGGAAATATATACATTTTAAGACCTAACCGGGACCAGTTGCGAAAAAAAATATATATATATATATATATATATATATATATTTTCGCTTACCTCAAAACTGGTCTGCTACAACTTGTTTCATCTGTAAAAGAATCTTCAGGCAGTCTGCCTGAAGATTCTTTTACAGATGAAACAAGTTGTAGCAGACCAGTTTTGAGGTAAGCGAAAATCTATTATTTGCTCTAACTATATGTTGTTGAGCACTCTTTGCATTTCGTAGACCAAAACCTACACGTATATATATATATATATATATTACAAATTTTCGGATAAAATGTTGCCTAAGGATAAAAGAGCGCTCAATAAACGTAAACGGTAGAGCAGGTATATAGTAAACTTAAAAACTTTATTGTCGCTTCTCGGAGTTTCATGCTTTACACGATCATTAGGCAACTAATTAGATCACGATTCGAATATTCTTTTATACAGTATCAACGTCATTGATGAGAATGTTGATGACGTGCCCTTTCTTCTTCCCGCGGTTTTTGGCCGTTCGCATAAAATTTATTTTCGTGGCGGCATTTCGACACTATCTCGGCTCTTTTGTTTAAAAGAATTTCTTTGTCAGCCTTTACTAAGTGAAGCTTTTCTTCGAGACAAAGGTTGCATTGTATTTCCCCACTTTGGTACGCTGCAGCATGACCCAATATTGACCAGCACAAATAGAAATTGCGTTTGTTATTTTACAGGCTCCAGACGTATTTTGAAAGTTCAGTTTCGTTTTCGTATTTATCGTCCCGGAAAGATTTTTGATGAATGAAAACGAATGCCCACTTCCAGGAAAGTGTTTAACAACGAACGTAATCTATAAAGCCGTAGTAACAACCACCGACAACGCACAATCTAAAGAATACATTGGAATGACCGCAAATGAATTTAAACAGCGCTACAGGAATCATCAAAAATCTTTCTGGGACGATAAATTCTGGAGTCTGAAAAAGATTATTATTAGTAGTATTAATAATAATAATAATAATAATACAATAATATTTATACAGGATAGCCCCTTCAATGCTAACACTGGTATCAATATATGGGGTCTTGTTTTCTAACAAATTACAGTTGTTACAAATGTACAGTACAATGTTACAAAAACTAATTTTAACTCAAAAGTTGTATATCCTTCACATATTGTCAATTAAGGCAATAGATAATGGTGCTATAAACATGTATGAACAGATTTAAATTGAAACATGGAAAATAGCTCTTTACTGGTAGATATGATGTTAAAATGCCATGGAATTTCCTAACTAGCATTACACAATGTAATTTGCTTCTAATACAAGAGGTACAAAACTTGGGATTTCTATTAACCAATCAGTTTCCCTGACATGCATTATGCCTAGAGACCTCTGATTATGACCATCAATATTTAGTTATCCATATTGCTGCCAGCTCCACATCACAGTAGTCCAGTGTGGGTAGAATTATCAACTTACGCTATATAATCTATCCACACCAACAATTGGAGTATTATCCCTTATAGGTACGTCTTAGTAAATCTAATTTGAATGGACCCTATACATTTGCACTATATATGCATGCCATCCGTAGACATTTGAACGAATTTGATTTTTTTAAAGGACACTCATTGTATGATAGAGATGCACTTTCTTCCTTCAACAGCCTTTGGTGTCTATATACAAAATACTGCATTGATTATTTCGTGAGTCATCAATATTGTGATAAAAGTAATTTCTTTCTTAGTGATTGATGGTAGAAACAGCAGTAGACCGCCCACTATTCTGTTGCTGCACTCAAAAATTTAAAAATGCCAAAATGCCCGGGTCTTGCAAGAGGCCCCGCCACGTCAATCACTTGTGATTGGTGTATTCTGCAGACCAATGAAATGTTGCAACCATTATGCGTATTGCATAAGTACCCGTTCATCTCAACACTTTCCCCAATTCCACTGGCTAAAAGCATTTATTATACATTCAACATTCATTCTCGTTTCCTATTGGTCAATTCCAGTGAATTCTTAATCTCTGGCAGGTGCGACCTCATTTCTGTTGAATACTGTGAATTATTGCACGGAGGTGTCCAAAACAAAAATTATTTAACACTGATGACGTCACTAGGACCAAACGTGCAAAAATTACAAATTAAAAAACGCCTGTAGTAGATTTGTTTGTATATTTTTATAGTAAGACTATCTTGAACAATGTACAATAAAACAATTAATGGATTCGGCTTATGCATGATATTTAAGAGTTATCCAGACCTCGATCAAAGTTATCTGCTTTGGCAGGTAACATTGACCTCGGTCTGGATAATTCTTGATATCATGATGCTCAACCTCATCCAGTAATTTTATATTATGCTGTACTGTTACTACTATACAATAACATTATAAAGGTATGAGGTGTCTAAAAATATATACTTGCAATTCATTCTTTCCCGACGGCTGAAAAACATCAAAAATTGAACGACCACGTTGTTCTATTGATATCTCTTGAAATAACCATAACTGTTGCGAAAGCTATACATTTTCTGGAAGCCCAATAAACCGGCTTTTACTTGTGCTTTTAAATTTCCCGAATAAAACACATTATGTTAATATAAATTAGCATTAATTATCATAAATCAGGTTGAAAAATTTACATTTTTCTAGAAAAGGCCATCTTGCACGCCCACGTAGCATCTTGAAAACTCAAAATGCCACCAATCGCAGAGTTGTTTATGAAATCAAATCAAACTTGGCGTGTGCGTGGATTTCATGCTCCGGGCGCTTGTCGAATTTCAATTTTTAATCTTGCGTTACCGTGTGCCGTGTTTTTCGATTGACGACTTTGCGGGTCTTCAATGACCCGTTTTAACTGCGCCGGTCGGGAAAGAGTTAAGGGATCAATATTCATACATCTCATGGAAATTTATGGGAGGGGTACACATGTCAGTCCTGGGGCTCGAGTTTTGCTCTCGTGTGAGACAAGTGCTGTAATTTCTTTCTTAGTGATTTATGGTAGAAAACAGCAGTAAACTTCCCCACTATTCTGTTCAGTGCAGGTGCCAGGTACTGCACCCAAAAATTTAAAAAGTTTACGCTATTTAGTTTGATGTCCTATGGAAGAATTAAATTCAAACAACACAAAGCTCTCAGAAATATTGTCCACTGCAAATTTATTCAGTTTTGCAAATAAATGGGCTAATACCTAATTCAAGTAAAAGAACTACAGTACTGTATTACAGTAGTAAATTAGCAACTACGCTATAAAAGTTTCAAACAGTATAAGCGGGCGAGGGGTGTTGCGTATAACGTATTTCTAGTTGATTGATTGATTGATTGATTGTAGTAGTTTGAAATCCCTACACACCTCGGAGCCATGATGTGTTAAAAAAACATGGTTTTTATACACCTCGGGCAATAGCACTCCGTCAAGATGACGTCAGTATCCATGTTTGTCCGCATTTACCCATGCTGGCGTAACAAAAGAAAATAGCTCATTTGCAATCATTTTTTATTCAAATTTGGTTTGGTTGTCCTCATTTCGTGCTATTAATAGTTGACAGATGCTACGCTATAATTAGATAACTTCAAAAACTCATTAATAATTCATGAGGAAAACACAAAGGAAAATCATGTATCGTGTCTTTATATGTGATAAAGTTTTGTCCTGATTTACATAAACTTTTCCTTCGATTTTCTCGGCTATCGCCTAGTATTTTAAACCCGATAAAACACTACTGATCGTGTTTTAAACTATACTTTAAATGTGATGCATGACGAATGTATTTATAAGCTTTTTCTCTTACTATATATGGCTCAAAGATGTCTAGGGCTTTCAAACTACCACAATACTGTAAAAACAGATTGGTTGAAACAATCAATTTGATAGGTTGTCTCAGACTCAATTTGAATTTAACCAATTTGAATGGTTAAACTAACTAAATATTTTGGTTAAAATGACCTTAGTTTGGTTGTTTCAACCAATAAATTTGGCTGTTTCAACCTATAACCAGAGCTGTTTGTGAGCAAAGGTTCGTCTTACAGTACATTTTATAAAAATGGCGGGAAAAATCCATGTTTCCATCGAATTATAGAAACACTGCTTTCAGCCAATCAGCGCGTATGTTTTTTAATTTTTTATTTTATATAGGTATAGATATAACCTACTCAAAATATTTTATATGTTTAATTTTCTAGTCTGGAGAGTGCAGTGGATTTGGTGCTTGTTGTAACAATAACCCACCTCTTGTTCGCAGTAATTCACGGAAATGTAATGGTACACATGATCCTGATTGTCTTTGTGGTGGACAAGAAGTTCCAACTCCTTGTCCTGGTGGTTATTACTGTCCTAAAACTGATATAAAAAAACCGTGTGAAGAAGGACATTATTGTCGACCGGGAAGCACTGAGCCTGACCCTTGCCCTGTGAGTGAAGTATATCAATATTTCTTAGAGCCCGCTGTTCGTTACTCCAGCACCTGCATTCCACAAAATCGTAAGTACTTCATCTTGCAGGAATATAGCGAACCCATACCACTAAACAAGAGATTAAAGTAAATTTTGTTGGGGAAGGCTAAAAGGAATGACTCAAAAGGACCATTCTGTTTTGTCTGGTCTTTATTTTTTATTAGGTTAGAGTTAGCTATACGGTTGAGGGTTAGGATTCAAGGTTAGAAAACTCATTAGGCGGGGGTTAGGGTCTATAGTTTGTTTTTGGGATTAGCGATTATTTTAAGTGACAAAATTCCCCTTAATCTCTTGTTTAGTGTTATGGGTTCGCTATATCCTGCAAGATGAAGTACTTATCAACAAAATGACAAGGCGAACTAGCTGAAAGGCGAACTAGCTGAAAGGCGATCTAGCTTTTGTAAAAACATTCAAATAACATTTAAATCAAAGAGCTAGAAGTGTTATGTTTAGAAATGTTAATCATCTGAGGATATTTGATTTTGTACTCGAGGAATAATGTTTTCTTTCTCGTATTTTATGTCTGTGGATGCCGCTATTTGAGAATTTTAGTCAGTTCGTTTATTGAGTAATTTCTCCTTGTCGACTTTTTTCTTCGAGGCATAGGTTACCACGGTTTGCCTCACTTGTGTACGGGGCGGCGCGTTTTAATACAGACCAATTGATAGTTTTTTTTGAACTGTTTGCCATTTATTTTCAAATTCAAAATGTGCTTCGTTAGTTCTGTCTTGTTTGAATACTTCTCGTCACTGAATGATTTCTTGTGGTTATTAAATAGTTGCTTGAAGTTCTTGACCGTCCTTCGTATATACTGTGTTTCATCGAGTCTGATTTCCTTTCAGGAGGCATTCGGTCTTATTTTTCATCTACAGTCTCTCTCAATCGCCCCAATCTCCCTCTTTTCCGATTTCTTCCTCTCTTCCGATTCTCCTCACTTCCGGTGCTCTCTTCAGGCTACTCACTTCCACAACATCAAAGCGCACTACCTTCGCTGTATGTACGCAGAGAATCACGTCTTCCCATCGTTATTCCATAGTTCAATCTACAGACACATGTTTCGCTGTAGCACAGCTCATCAGTGTAGCTTGGAAAAACTGGATAAGTAACCAGATACTTTATACGACAACCGCATGTGGGACCAACGATCAGCGCATCCAGATTGCGTGTAGTGCGTGTAGTGGGGCCAGAGTGCTCAAGCCACAACAAGGGTACATTATTTATATACATGTATATATAATAATATAGAATTTAGGTTGAATGTATTGTCGCTACTCCGAGTTTCACGCTTTATGCGATCATCAGGCAACTGACAGATCGTGTTCCACTATTCTTAAAATATACTGGCTATGACCTATGTTATTATGTTGAGTTGGTGTCTAGTTACATGTCGGCACGTTTTTCTCGAAGTGCCCATGTAACAAAAACCCATGCAACAAAGCACAACATTCATGCTACATTATTTGGCAATCAACTACCATCGTGTGTGTTAAAAACAGATTTTTCAAGCAAAAGCATGATATGTTTACATATTATCAACAACAACAATAATTAGGATTATTCTGTCAAATGATCTGTGACATCGTCTGTTGGGTTACAGACAAAAATTAGGAACAGCCATTCGTACAAAGTTTCCCCCGGCTTTCGCTAATATTTTTAGAGCTAACTGGGAAGAATGCTTTCTTGATACATGTGCTTAACATGTGCTTGGGTGTTGTTGCGCTTTTTGGATGTTGTTTTTGTGGTATTCCTGCATGGTAGTGAGAAGCTTGATATTTTCATAGGACCCATAAATTCATGCCATAAATCGATTAGTGATATGAAATTGGCGTTTTTGATGTTATGGTATCTTTGAATAATGCCGGGTTTTGGTACAGATGTTTACCATAATCCCACAGATACACAGCAATATCTTAGTTTTAAATCTTGTCATCTACCACATGTCAAGAAGAGGCATTCCATATAGCCAAGTTCTTGGGTCAAGGCGAATTTGTGAGACAGATCATGTTTACGAGAGCAGGATTGAGCAATTGAAGGATTTTCTTATAAAAATAGGTTATAAAAGGGATTTTATTGATAACCAAACTGGTTGGGTGATCCATTTAGATCGCTAAAGACTTGTGAAGGGAAAAAAAGAGCGAATTTTCATTAGCGAATCAACATTTCATGTTCGCAGGATGGTGTTGAATTTGGATTTTCACCAGGCCCTTTTCGGTATTCATAAAATCCTAGAAGGCCAAAGAATTTAAAAGATAATCTAGTAAAAGCTAAGATACCGCTTTTAGAAGATGTCAAGGGAATGTTTTGTTGAGTAGATGTAAAGTTTGTAATTTTGTTAAACCGGGTTCCACTTTTGCCTTAGTAATGCTGACAAGCGCTCTTTCCACATCAATCATTCCTTTTATTGTGATTCATGTGGGGTTATTTATCTTATAACATGAAAGGATGTGGTAAACAATATACTGTAGGAAGTACCATCACATCATTTAAAATAAGGTTTAATACCATAAAAGTTCATTAACAGATATGGGAAGGGCGGAGAGGTATTGTGGGGAGCATCTGTATTTTTGGGAAGATATAAAGGTTTAGACGATGTATGGCTATATATATATATATATATATATATAGCAAAGTGAAAAGGTGGTAAACTGCAAGAATTTAGTGACTAAATACTGACGTTTCGAGCGGAGCCTTTCGTCAGTGTAAGACGAGACGATAAATAAATAGGGCTTATATATATGCCAAAAGGGTGTCACAAGTAGAAAGTGGCCAATCAAATGCACGAGAGATAAACAAACTAATAATTGATGAGATGCGAAAAGTTAAATCATATGCTATTTTTACAGTTGATCAGCAAACAGACCGAGGGGGAGGGAGAAATTACAGGTCCAATATTCAAGGGATTAGGCGATAATATTAGCAGTAAGAAACAACAAAAACTTGAAAAGGAATGAAAGTGCATAAGCTAATAATAAAAAAGTTCCAAGCAAACTAAAATAACAAAAAAACTTGTAGGAAATTAAATAAAAGAAAAACGTTCGTTAAGACCAAGAGGATGTGTGGTGCCAAGTTTAAAAATGAGACGCTTCTCTTGCCGTTTGCGGTTATCGTTATATATTATATATATATATATATATTATATATATATATATATATAATATATATATATATATATATATATATATATATATATATATATATATATATATATATATATATATATATATATATATATATATATATATATATATATATATATATATATATATATATATATAGATCATAGTATCTTTGTATTTATTGGTTTGATATATAATGACTTTGGAATAGAGTCGATTATTATCACCAATATATTTTGTCTTGTCTTGTTTTTAGCTTGAATATAAAGTCTCATGATGACATTTATCCTTTGTTTGTACATTATAGCGACTGCCTTTTTCAATTCAATCATGCATTTTATTTAGTTACGTTATACCCTTTATGCTAAATCAACTGTCTTTTAATATTTTTTCTTTATTCTTTTGCAGTTTCTCACGAAGTGTGGCGAAAGAGTTTCAGCACCTATCTTTAATTTCATCGCTGCACTTCTAGACTTCCTTGTAGTGTTACTATTCTGCCTGCTTCGCTATCTCTACAAAAACTGGCGCCTTATAAAGTTTTATTACAATCGATATATTCCAAACATAATTGGTAGAGAGCGCTCTCATACACAAAGCTATCAATTAGACATTGGAATAGCGCGTTCTCTTAGCAACCTCCATGATTTCAAAGTGGAACAAGAAACTGGGATTGAACCAAAATCATTTACCATTGATATTAGTTTTGAAAACCTTGGACTCTGCTTAAACTCGGTAAGATGTTAAAATAGTGTTCTGTGTGTAGGAATGGAAAAAGTTGTTCTTATTTCTATCAAGGGGCTGTTTACACGAATCTGGATTCAGTTTCATTCCGGATTGAACGTGAATTCAAACTGCGTTTATATAGGAATTCTATCCCAGGATCGAAAATCGCACGAAATCTGAAATTTCAAGATGGCGATCAATAACATTATAGCGGGTATGTTTCTTTCGACGATTTCTGCGCTTGTACGTTTCAACATGTGCCTAAAAGCCCGTTTTCCACTTCAAACCGTATCGTACCGAAACGCAGCGTATTTCTTTGTTTCGTGAGCACTAGAGCAAAACTAATGACTTTGACACAAAAGAAAACGCTACGTTACGTTACGTTACGTTACGGTTGAAGTGGAAAACGGCCTTTGAGAAAAGGAGAAAAGCATTACTAGCAACGTTAATCGATGCGGTCGCAAGTAAACAAGCAATTAATTCACTTTTAATTTATAACGTCATCGAACTATTTATATTGTCTATTGAACAATATGACGTCGGCGTAATTACTTTCTCAAGCTGCAAATTGTCGTCTATAAATGTTAAAAGCACTCATGTATTGTTCTTTTCATTCTTCTAGGTCGTATTTTTCATTCCGGAATGAGATCTTGCACCGCCTTTACGTGACACCGGAATGAAATTTCAATGAAAACTCAATCTGGAATGAAACTCAATCCGGAATGAGAACCGGAATGAACTCAATGCGGCTTGAGCTGCATCTCATTCCGGATTCATGTAAACCCCTAAAGGGGATTTTAACAGTGCCGGGTATGAGTTCAATCCGGAATGAAACTCAATCCGGATTCATGTAAATTACCCCTAAGAATGCTAGGGCGATCCAAACGTAACGCCTGCCACGCAGGCTAACATAAGGGGTCCCATCTATAGCGCCTTTTCAATAAGTATCCTTCAATTCATTAATACTCAATTCAAAAATATTATCCGATTTTCAAATTCGCCTTTACCTCAAAGCTTGACTATATAGGGAATACCATTTTTGACCTGAGCAAGTTGGCAATATTTATAATTAAATATTGGTGTGTATCCGTGGGTTTATGGTAAACATCAGTGGTAAAATACCAGTTTTAAAATAACATCCAAAAATGAACATTTGTTATCACTGATCTTCCACGTAAACCTGATAGATTTATGGTAAGAATTCATGGTCAAAAACTCTACCATGAAGCCGCACCATGAAAATATCGTCCAAAAACCGCCATCTAACCAACGGCCTATGACTTGTAATCATATACTTTATCACTACATACCACATGTCTCCAAAGAGCATTTTTCCCAGTGTTCTATGAAAATTCTGGGTCAAGCGCTCCTACTAGATGAATTTATGAATATTAACGCCCAGCAAATAGCTTTAAAAAGAGCCATAACAACATAATTTTGAAAAGAAAAATTGTAATACTAATGTTTCGTTACTAAACTCGTAACATCATTAAAGTGACAAATTACAATAAAGGAAGAAGGCATAAATATAGCTAAACTATTACATAGGGGAAAGTTACAAACGAATTAAAAGTGAGACGACGGAAGAACAAAGGACGTACTATCATCGCAGATTGACAAATACACCACGATGAAGTAATAAATTAGAAAAGTATCAAAGGAAAATATCTAATGTTGGCGTTAAGAGACGGTTTAAACTTAGAAATTAGTAAACTCTCTAGTAGAACTTCAAATTGCTCAGAGCCTGAAGACAAAATAGAAAAATAATCCAAAGAAACATCATGACCGGCTATTGTTTTGTGCGCAAGAATGCTTGATAAAGCGGTGCGAGAAAGCGGTGCGAGAAAGCGGTGCGAGAAAGCGGTGCGAGAAAGCTCTTTTTCCGGTGGAAATACACATATGTTGTTATGGCTCTTTTTAAAGCTATTTGCTGGGCATTAATATTTCTAACTAGACTACGATTCCCGCCTGGTTCCTCCATTGCGACGATTTTAAATGAAGATAAAAATATTTTAATAAATTTCAGGGTGAGAACAAAGGGAAAGTTGTTCTTCAAGGTGTAACTGGCAATGTTCGCTCATGTGAAGTGACAGCTGTCATGGGTCCTTCTGGTGCAGGGAAGACAACATTTCTCAATACATTAAGTGGAAAAGCTTATTATGGGGTAATGTATTTAAACAATTGTCATCGCAATAGCACCTTAAAGGGCAAATGATTCGAAAATTAAGTTTATCTTATTTGAAAAAAAAACTCTTAAAATAATGAGGAATAACAACTTACAGCTCTTCCATATTTCATTCAGTTATTGAGATATTTACACTTATGAGTGCCTATGCAATAAAAAATTCAGTTGTAAAATAACTCTCTTGTTTGAAAGAACTTTTGAAACTATAAAGACTAACCATTTACAACTTTTCATATCTCACTTCACTCTTGAAATATTAAGATATCTTTAATATGTAAATGATCATATTTATGACCATCACAATGTTGATGTCATTGGATACATTCACGCACATGCACCTGTATTTCAAGTGATTTCATTGCATAATCTCAAGGATATATAAGCGTTTTCAATGACGTATTATGCAGATATATTTTCAAAACCTTATTATTCTGTGGTAAAGAATTCCACACAGTTGGCGCAATATAGATAAATATTATAAGTTGGAACTACTAATTTAATATTTTTTTTAATTATTTTTTTTAAAGATAGTATATGATATGATCCTTGTAATTTACCACAACGTTTCCTTTATCTAACGTACACTACTGTAAAGACAGAAACAACCGATTTTAAATAACCCATTTGATAGGTGGTCTCAGCTGCATATACCAATCTGAATTAAAATTATGATATTTGGTTGTTTCAACCAATAAAATTTGGCTGTTTCAACCCACAAAAAAGTCAATTGGTGAATCCTAGAGAACCAAAATTAATTAGTTGTTTTAACCTTTTGTCTGTTTTAAAGTGTATGTATTTTAAACTTGGCAGTAACTCTAGCCATATATTAAGGTTCATACTAAGTGAATAAAATATATTATTATATGATTATTGTTCTATTTTCCCCTCTGTTATTTAGGATACTACAGGGAAAATATTTTTCAACAAGGAAGAGGTTAAAGGAATAAAATCATTCAGATCCGTGACCGGGTTTGTTCCACAGGTATAATAATAATAATAATAATAATAATAATAATAATAATAATAATAATAATAATATCTTTATTTACCCTACAAAAATGGATCAGCTGATAGAAGTAATGGCTGGTATAAAACCCATGTGTTAATTGCTGGGAATTTCAATTTCCATATGGATGTTGTTAATGATGATGATGCTAGTAGGTTTACGAAACTCCTGGATTCAGCAGGTTTACAACAAAGAGTTACTGGTGTGACTCATCGTTGTGGTCACAACACTGCACCTTATTATTGATCGTCAGGATGATAGTTTGCTGTCTACTGCCATGGAGATCGTCTCTGATTTACCTTCAGATCAATGTGCTGTTGTTTCCAGCATGGATTTTCCGAGACCCCAATCATCTAAAAAAGTTATTAATCATCGCGATTTAGGTCGTATAGACTTAGAGACATGGCGAAAATATCCTTGACTCGCAATTAATTTGTTCATCCGCATCTGATGTAAACACTGCTACTGAACAGTTCAATTGTGTATTGTCTGAGCTTTTGGACAAACACGGACCTAAACGTACACGCTCAATTACCCTTCGCCCAAATGCTCCATGGTTTAATGATAGCTTAAGAGTTATGAAGAAACAAAAACGACAGTTTGAGCGTAAATTTCTCTCTACACGCCTTCAGGTTCATCGTCAATTGTACAAGGAACAATGTCGTATATACGCAAAGGCAATTGATTTTGCAAAAACAGATTATTATAAGGCTAAGATAATCAGAATCAGCTATTTCACATGATTGAGGGGATGTTCCGAGTAAAATATATTCCTTTATTGCCATCACATGATTCTTCGTAGTTATTTTTTAACTAAGATTCAGTTACTTCGAGATAAACTTATTAGTACACATGGATCAGTTAAGAAGCTATCTATAGCAGTTGACTATCCTTGTTGTAACAGCTCACTCAGTGAATTTAGTACTGTATCTGAAAGCTTTGTCTGTAACACCATCAAACAGTACTCGTCTAAGTCCTGTGCCTTATAGATCCTGTACCTACACATCTGCTAAAGGAATCTCTTGACGTATTAGCTGCCCCAATTACTGACATTATCAATTCATCTTTATCCTCAGGAGTATTTCCTCTGTCTCTTAAGAAAGGTCTCATCTGCCCGTCTATTAAAAAACCTGCTAGTGATAAAGAGCAATTCCCTAACTATAGACCTATTACTAACGTGGTTTTCTTGTGAAAATTATTAGAGCGGATTGCTGCCAGACAGACAACAGAATATCTTATTGAGAATAACCTCCTTGCAAAAATGCAATGTGCTTATAGATTCTTTCATAACATAGAGACAGCAGTTCTGCGTGTTTTCAATGACATCCTTTACGCACTTTATGAAAATCAGGAAGTAGTGTTGGTACTGTTGTACTTATCATCTGCGTTCGACACCATTGACCACACCGTTCTACTGGAGAGACTTAAACATCGTTAATTATCGGTTTGTGGAACTATACTAGCCTGGTATAGTTCATGCCTTTCTGATCGGGTACAGTCAGTTATGGTGAAGAATACGCATTCCTCAAACAAACTATTGCAATATGGTGTACCTCAGGGTTCTGTACTGGGTCCACTTCTGTTTTCACTCTTCTTTGCGCCATTGGAAGATGTGATCAAAGCCCACGGCCTTGATTACATAATGTACGCAGATGACACAGAGCTGTACGTATATGCCTATAAAATCTCCATGTGATCGAACTGCTGCTCAGCTAAACTTGAGTTATGTATTAGGGCTCTCTTTGATAACAGACTGCTTTGCTGTCTGATGAGACTACCCTATTGAAATAAATGTTTTACTACTACTACTACTACTACTACTACTACTACTACTACTACTACTACTACTACTACACTACTACTACTACATTAGGTACATCACCAACTGGTGTACTATGAATGGTCTTATATGCAATCCAAGTAAAACCGAGATTGTCCATCTATCATCACGTTTTATAATTAAAAATCATGTAAATAACATTTGTAAATCTGCCACTTTGGCTATCAGAAATATTGGCAAGATCAGGAAATATTTGAGTAAAAAGGACTGTGAGAAGTTGGTTTATTCCTTTATTAACATCAAAACTTGACAGCTGTAATAGCATCCTATATGGCTTACCAGAAACTGAATTAAGCAAGTTACAGCGAATTAAAAATACAGCTGCTAGACTTGTTGCAGGGGTTAAAAAATCGGAGCATATCTCCCCTGTGCTACGTCATCTTCACTGGTTGCCGGTGAGATCAAGGATTGTTTTTAAGATACTAATAATTACTTTCAAGGCTTTGCATGGGCAGGCGCCTGTTTATATTACTAATTGTTCCCGACATTGTATATTATGTATAATTTAAAAAACTAGTATAAATCGAAGGAAACGTCTACGACTATGCAAGGTTAGGAGCCCTAATTTAGCTCGCATAATTTGGGTGCAGGATTTCCTATTCGCTCCCAAGTATTGAACGCATATAGCCTGGTTTTGTAGACGCTCTATTTTAGTTGCCAGCTCGTTGACAACTAACGCTAAGGTAACACCAGCTACACACATATTCGCAAGCTGTTCAGGTGTTTGGAGAGCTTTATAATCCCCCCTGGAGAGGTGATCAAATGAATAAGAGTGAGCCAAGGGTTCTGTAGCCTGCGTAGCAGACGATTGGGTTTTCCGCCTCGCTGTATTTTTCGCTGTATTCCGCGTCCCGAATGTATTCCGCGTCCCGAATATAACCCCTCCCCACAAACAACCGTCTGCTACGCAGGCTAAGGGTTCTGCAAGAGTTAGAACACACTACAAAACAAATAGCTGGCCCTGTATAGAACGGTTTACTGTATACTGGCCCTGTATACAAATAGCTGTCCCAGAACGGTTTACTGTATACTGGTCCTGTATACAAATAGCTGTCCCAGAACGGTTTACTGTATACTGGTCCTGTATACAAATAGCTGTCCCAGAACGGTTTACTGTATACTGGTCCTGTATACAAATAGCTGTCCCAGAACGGTTTACTGTATACTGGTCCTGTATACAAATAGCTGGTCCTGTATAGAACGGTGGAAGCCACCACTCTACCGACAAACAACTCTGGCATAAAATCCAAAATCGTTGCTATAAAATCGTTACCGAGATATAATCTTCTGAAATCCCCGTGTTCCTTCGAGAATTACGGGGAGCATGCGCGATAGCCAATCGGAATCGACGTTATATTAAACCGACGACGTTATCTTTAACTGCCAATGGATAAATCCTATTCTGTGAATATATTTTCTATCCACTGAATAGAAACATAGTGAGTCCTGCTATTGTTTCTCAGAAAACTATTAAATGGATAGAAATTGAATCGACAGGGTTAGAACTAGCTTATCCACCAGATAAGCTATCCCGTGCTTCGAACAACCTGCCTCGGATTATCATCATCATCAACTTGCAGCCTTTGCCGACATGGAAGATACAACTGTTTTCCAGACTTCACGCGGCCAGTCATTACCACTAAAATCGATAGAGGTATCTAGTACGTATTCCTTATAAGGAGGCGCAAATAGAAGGCATTGACGAGCAAATAGAGTGAATTAAGGCGCAAATACACTGTAGCTGACACGTTGCACCCTCGTACCAGCCTCCTAGTTAATTGGATTGTTGTTTTCAGGCCATCCCTAGCCCCCACTACATCCACTCCCCTATCTGGGGAGCTATATTAATTGAATAGTGAGACAGAAACATGTGGGATTAGAAATTTACTGTTATACGCATACGCTCAGTAACGTGTTAACAATCCCACATCCAGTTGGCTAGTACGAGGCCAATCTATTTGCTCGTCAATGCCTTGTATTTGCTCGTAGGCCACTTCCTTATATGGAATACGTACCACAAGTACAAATGAAAAAATCTTCAACTTCTATTCCTGTGTCCCTGGATAGAAGAATAAAAAGCATATAAAAAGTTCAGCATTTTGTTCGGATTGTCCGGGTCTATATAACATGATCGAAATCCTCGCGAAGTAATAAAAACATTCGAAAAGTTGGAAAAGCACTTGCTTCGGTGGCTCGTGTGTTTATTACGTCATTCGAGTTTCTTAACAAGTGTCGTACGCAGGATTTGATTGGTCGAGGGATATGTAATGGAAGGGGAACTAGATAAGAAACTTTAAAACGATGTTTCGAAACAGGAAACGATGTTTTCACAACTTGCTGATGGTCCTGGCACATGACTACGTCTACGATAAGTTATTACTGAATTTAAACAATGGTATAATATTACTTAAGTTCAGTAGTGTTTGATTGTAGCTATCTGGGATAACGTACATGTTAGGTGCATCAGCCTCTTATAATCTTATAATTACCATAGCAACTTGTGCAAACTTTATTTCCTATTTCGCTAAGTCTATCCAGTTTCCCTGGCATTATCTATGCTCAAGACTCTTCTGTCAAAGTACAGAGACCCAAAATGCGTTATTTTCATTTTGTATTACATTACCTCTTTTGTAAGACACTTGATATTTTATAAAACAAATAGAAAATTACTTTTCTCTCTCTGTTACTATGATAGAAACATGAATGACGTCATTTCAACCTTCAAAATACTTGAAAACACTTCGTCTCGTGTTTCTGGCTAAAATGACGTCATCCATGCTCCTATCACAGTGCGGGAAAACGTATTATATTATCAACATCAAGAAGGGACAGAACCTGAAATATTTTCATTTTTATTCCACAGGATGACACCATGCACCGACAGTTGACCGTAGCAGAAGTATTGCACTATCAGGCAGTGCTTCCGTTTACCCTCGGAAACATCAAATAAAATTATCAAGCGTAACATAGGACAGGTGAGATTACTTTTGAAAAATTATATATATATATATATATATATATATATATATATATATATATATATATATATATATATAGTTTAGCTTGGTTTTCGAGCTACGTACAAACAGTGCTCAATGCGTATTAATGCAGAGTGTTATAGAAAGTATGATCGACAAAAACTAAATATAAAATCACTGTTACTTAAGTTTCACGTTAAAATAATACAGGTAAAAATGTCTTATATATGCCTAAACTTATGCAAATTTAAAAATACATTTGCATAGGTTTAGGCATATATAAGACATTTTCACCTGTATTATTTTACTGTCTGATGATCGTGTAACGTGTAACGTGAAACTTAAGTAACAGTGATTTTATATTTAGTTTTTGTCCATCATACTTTATATATATATATATATATATATATATATATATATATATATATATATATATATATATATATATATATATATATATATATATATATATATATATATATATATATATATATATATATATATATATATATATATATATATATATATATATATATATATATATATATATATATATAATATATATATATATATATATATATATATTATATATATTCGCTTACCTCAACTTGTTTCATCTGTAAAAAAGACGAACTGCCTGAAGATTCTTTTTACAGATGAAACAAGTTGTAGCAGACCAGTTTTGAGGTAAGCGAAAATCTATTATTTGCTCTAACTATATGTTGTTGAGCACTCTTTGCATTTCGTAGACCAAAACCTACACGTATATATATATATATATATATATATAACTACAGACGGTACCGTTTCGGCCTTTTGGGCCTCATCAGTGTAGTGCTGATGAGCAGGATGAAGATGACTGCTATTTGCAGTCACCCTTGATGCACACAAAATGTGGGACATCAAAAACCATGCCAGAGCGCTCAAACTGCAAGCAGTGAGCGTGCGCACAATGCGTAAGCGACAATGGTTCATCCTGTAGAGCGCTCAATATGACCTAAAGGTCATAGAGCGTATCTAACTACAGACGGTACCGTTTCGGCCTTTTGGGCCTCATCAGTGCAGTGCTGATGAGCAGGATGAAGATGACTGCTATTTGCAGTCACCCTTGATGCACACAAAATGTGGGACATCAAAAAACCATGCCAGAGCGCTCAAATATATATATATATATATATATATTTTCGCTTACCTCAAAACTGGTCTGCTACAACTTGTTTCATCTGTAAAAAGAATCTTTTTTACAGATGAAACAAGTTGTAGCAGACCAGTTTTGAGGTAAGCGAAAATCTATTATTTGCTCTAACTATATGTTGTTGAGCATTCTTTGCATTTCGTAGACCAAAACCTACACGTATATATATATATATATATATATATATATATATATATATATATATATCATCATATCATCACAGTCAAAAGACTTGATGTGGGATATACCACACTGCATAAATTATAAACCATCAAGAATGTAAAAGTCTATAACAACTCAGTGTGCATTGCGCACTTTTACTGGCTGAAATGACATATATATATATATATATATATATATAGCACGAATATGAGGTATAGAAGAGTCAGGCAACTTCGCATTGTTCCATATAAAATTTATTAAGACGTTTCGACCATTCGGTCTTCTTCGGTTAACAATACAAAAATATAAACTAAAATGGTTCCTTATATACAAATTATTAAACTAATTAACATAACTAAAAAATTTAAATATGGTAAATGCTATTGTGAAAATAAGAGTTCCTATAAGAGGCGTATTGAATTCGGTGTTGTGATCTGAATTCTTGCCTTTTGTTAAGACCATCAGGATCAAGTGTCCGTAAATGAGCAGCCCAATAGGCTTCTCTCGCTAACAGTTTATTATATCTACATCGATGTCATCTCTTATCCATCTCAATACATATGACGTTAAATTCCCGAAGGTCATGCGGTGCTTGATTAAAATGATGGCCGTTTCACAAGATTTTGTTCTTAGTTTTCATAGCAGACTTATGATTTCGAAATCTAACCTTAAATTGTGTGGAAGTGCAACCCACATATTGTAGATTACATTTGGTGCACGAAATAAGATATACCACATTTCTAGAAGTACAACTCAAATTTTCCTTAATTCTGTAGGTTTGCCCAGTAGCGAAACTCTTAAAGCGGTCAGATTCCACTAAAAAATTCTTACACACGTCACACTTCCCCTTACATCTAAAACATCCTGCAGGCGCAGTTACTTGTTGACTTTCTAATACCGGACTAGGTTTAAGTTTGGATGGCGCTAAAATATCTTTAAGATTTTTGGTTCTCCTATAAGCCGGAATAATAGATTTGGCAGTAAAAATATTGCTTAATATATGCGATTGCGAAAGGAGAGCGAAATGCTTATTAATGACGTTGGAGACATTAGGGAGTTTGGGATTGTAATCTAGGACTAAAGGTAGACTTTCCTTTTTTCCTTAGTTCTGGATTGAAGAATTTGCTTTCTATTAATTCCCAACGCTTTTTCAAACTGCCGATTAACCAGTCCCGAATTATAATTTTGGTGCTTCAAGTACTGTTTATACTCAGAACACCGTTTCTCCAAAAATTCCTCTGATGAGCAGTTTCTATTAATTCTCAAAGCTGAAACTGAAAGATGAAAAGTTGGAGATGAAAATCTCAAAAATCTCAAAGCTGGAGATGAAACCATCCTGCAAATGCAACGTCAAATCCAAAACATGCAGTTCAGATGTGGAGTAGACCAACTCGAACTTAATAGTGGGATAAAGGGAATTGATATACTCTGTAAATTCAAGTAACTTTTCCAAACCAAGGGTCCAAATATCGAGTATATCATCCCGATATCTCCACCAAAAATTCGGTTTAATAGGCCCTCCTTTCGCTAAAAGATCTATTTCTCCCATCGCAAGATCTGCATAGCTGCAATCATTTTTAGGCCCCATGGCAGTGCCATGAATTTGAATAAAGTGATGGTCTAAAAACTGACTATTGTTAGAATCAAGACAAATTGCGACCGCTTCTACAATACATTCAGTCGAAGGAGCATTGCAGCTACGCAGGTCCAACGCTTTCCTAACTGAAGAAATTCCCAAATTGTTATCAATATTGGGAAACATGGCTACCACGTCCCAAGATACCAATATAGTATTGTCCGGAAGAGGGCCTTTCTTATTCAAATCTTCTAGTTTATTAATCAAATGAGTGGTATCCTTAACAAAAGAGGGAAGTTTTTTAGCTAAAGGCTTCAGATAAAACTCAGTAAACGCCGAAAGCTTTTCTATGGCCGTACCATTACAGGAGGTGATAAGACGTAATGGATTACCATTTTTATTTTTCTTAACATTTCCAAAGGCAACTCCTGGTTTACATTTATTGTCAGAGATCCAATCAACTATCTCTGGGGTAATCTGATCAACGGCAACCCACTTCGTGCACCAATTTCTTACTTTATCTAAATGCTGATTACTGGGATCTTGTAAAAGATTTGTTGTCCTAGAACGTGAAGATTATGAAAGCAAAATGTACCAGCAGTTAAATAATCCTCTACATTACGATAAGTTAGAACCTTTATCTTGAACCCTAAATATATTTGAACTATGCCTTAAATCCCTAAGGGCAGACCTCTCTTCTTTGGTAAATTATCTTTTACTGTTCTAACATTATTTATATTAAGTATGTCCTTTCTTACATTAGCCCCAAAAAGTTCAACTTCAGGAAACTTAGCTTTAGGAGGATTCCAGTTATTGTTGGATGGAATCTTGGGAAGGTTCTGACTACTTATAACCTCAGTGTTGTTATCTTTCCCTTCAAAATATACGGCAAGGCGAATTCTTCTCTCAAATTTCTCAATATCTTCCAAAACCTTTAGCCAGTTGGTGTCTTTGGGAGTTGGACAAAAAGATGGACCCTTGGAAAGTAGTTTTTTCTGGTCATCTGTAAGATTGTCAGCGGTCAGGTTGATAGGGTTTAAGTCAGGTATTTCAATGGTATTTTCTTGCTGAATGGAGTTAGTTTGATGGAAATAGCGTTGTCTATTCCTCAAGCTCTTTTTAAATCTTCTATTAGGACGTTTCCGACGTACACACTGATCGGAGTTTATGTCTTCAATTAATTCTCTGGACTTAAGCAATTTCTTCTTTTCAATTTCTTTAAGTTTAATTTCAAGTGAATGCATAAAACTCTTAACTTTTTTCCAAATATTTTCGGCCGTTTCGGTGTCATAATCTTTAAATAGCTTGGATTTCTCAACTTCTAAATATCTTTGTAAATTCTTAGTCTTGAGGTAAGATGCTAAAGAAATATCTTTTAACATGTTAAATGAAGCATTACTAAGATGCTGTCTACATGCTTGGAGAAACGGTGTTCTGAGTATAAACAGTACTTGAAGCACCAAAATTATAATTCGGGACTGGTTAATCGGCAGTTTGAAAAAGCGTTGGGAATTAATAGAAAGCAAATTCTTCAATCCAGAACTAAGGAAAAAAGGAAAGTCTACCCTTTAGTCCTAGATTATAATCCCAAACTCCCTAATGTCTCCAACGTCATTAATAAGCATTTCGCTCTCCTTTCGCAATCGCATATATTAAGCAATATTTTTACTGCCAAATCTGTTGTTCCGGCTTATAGGAGAACCAAAAACCTTAAAGATATTTTAGCGCCATCCAAACTTAAACCTAGTCCAGTATTAGAAAGTCAACAAGTAACTGCGCCTGCAGGTGTTTTAGATGTAAGGGGAAGTGTGACGTGTGTAAGAATTTTTTAGTGGAATCTGACTGCTTTAAGAGTTTCGCTACTGGGCAAACCTACAGAATTAAGGAAAATTTGAGTTGTACTTCTAGAAATGTGGTATATCTTATTTCGTGCACCAAATGTAATCTACAATATGTGGGTTCCACTTACACACAATTTAAGGTTAGATTTCGAAATCATAAGTCTGCTATGAAAACTAAGAAAAAATCTTGTGAAACGGCCATCCATTTTAATCACAAACACCGCATGACCTTCGGGAATTTAACGTCATATGTATTGAGAAGATAAGAGATGACATCGATGTAGATAATAAACTGTTAGCGAGAGAAGCCTATTGGACTGCTCAATTACGGACACTTAATCCTGATGGTCTTAACAAAAGGCAAGAATTCAGATCACAACACCGAATTCAATACGCCTCTTAGGAATTCTTATTTTCACAATAGCATTTACCATATTAAAATTTTTTAGTTATGTTAATTAGTTTAATAATTTGTATATAAGGAACCATCTTAGTTTATATTTTTGTATTGTTAACTGAAGAAGACCGAATGGTCGAAACGTCTTAATAAATTTTATATGGAACAATGCAAAGTTGCCTGACTCTTCTATACCTCATATTCGTGCTACAAAATAGTGTTAAGAGCAGACTGGTGAATCCTTTTGGTCCTTTGATTGGAAGTCTTCGTTTGGTAAAACCAAATCTATATTCATGCTATGTATATATATATATATATATATATATATATATATACCCATCTGGTCCCTATGATGACCCCCATGTCGTAATAATATATAGGACATAGTTTTAGCAACAAAATATGATGAAGTAAAATAATGTTTCAGGTGCTCAATATCCTGGAGATCAGCCATGTTGCAGATTCTCTTATTGGTGACGAGGTGAGTTTAAAATGTCTTGCGTCTTACTTGTGAATATATTTATTTAGAGTCAATTACGCAGAATAATGTTGCCCTATTTATACGAGCCAGAGTCTCATGTTTTAAGCGCTCGACTATTCAGTTTATTATTCATAGATAGGTGAACGGAAAACCCACTTGGTAGGGATTCCGAGGCCCTAAGATTTAAGGTCGTTTTTCCAAGAAGATCCGAAATTCTTACCATTTGCTGGAGTTGTTGCAAAGGCAACACTTTTTCCCCAATTATTGCATCTGCACTTATAGTGCGTCTTTAAATACATTGCTCTAAAGAGCAAATACATTGTGCTAACGAGCAAATATATACACTGCCCTAACGAGTAAATACATTACCCTGACGAGCAAATACATTGACCTAACGAGCAAATACATTGTCCTGACGAGTAAATACTGATTGTCCTAACGAGAAAATACATTGCCCTAATGTAATATACTAACGCTAGAAGTACTTTTTAGTACGACCTCATGGTTTGACAGACAACAACGAATTATATTTTGACTACATAAAGTACATAATACATAAAGCGGAACCGGAAGCATAGAACATTCCTCCCTTTTTAGTTTTTAGGTACTGTTCGATATTTTCACTTCGTTTTTAAAATATAATATAAACTAACTAGAAATACGAATTCGCAATAATCCCCTCGCCCTCATTTTCTACCCCCCCCCCCCCCCCCTACGGGAATTTCTTCATCCATGGTGCCCAGACCTCGCACGCCGTGGCCGTGTATTTCTGTTTTGCAAAAATTCACAATTTCCAAAAGTCCGTTTCGTCGAAGAAATGTTTGAACGTTATCTCGGCCAATATTTAACCGATTTAAACTCTGAAAACAGATTTGGAATTAGCGAGTCAACATACATCACATATGTGTTTACTATATTACGAGAACGTGAATACCCTTCGTAAAAATGGTTTATGTACTTAGAAAGTTAGTCGGCTTTGTCGGCTATGATTAGCCGGTCACTTCGTCGAATATTATGTTGAATATCTCGATCAATATATAACCGTTTTCAATTCTGAAAACAGATTTGGAATTAGCGAGTCAAAATACATAACGTATGTGTCTACTATATTACGAGAACGTGAATACCCTTCGTAAAAATGGTTTATGTACTTAGAAATTAGTCCGGGCTTGCTCGGCTATAATAATCTCGATCAATATATAACCGTTTTCAATTCTGAAAACAGATTTGGAATTAGCGAGTCAAAATACATACTCGGTTCCTCAAAAAACTATGTCTCTTGTGACGGTTCAATTTAATCTGAGTATCTAGTTACCAGTGCCACATTTTCCGATGCGCGCATGAGGACGGTTGATCATATATATATATATATATATATATATATATATATATATATATATATATATATATATATATATATATATATATATATATATATATATATATACCTATAAACTGATCCTAGATCTAGGAACGGCTTGGATCTCGCGTGATAAGGGACTAAACGCCGGTCGATATTAGCACCCTCGCCCTCAGGCCTTCGGAGCTAGGGGGGACAATGTTACCAGTCAATGTTCATAATCATTTAAATATGCTGACTTGTTGTGACTTCGAGTTGGCCTTGTGGCACTGCTGCTGCTCACTTCGGAATGAATGTTATCTGGGTTGTTCTCGACAATCTCTGATTGATCTGTACGGAGTCGGATGTGGTCATAGCTATGATTTTGGTTGTCGGAAATCTTTGACATACATTGGATCATCCTTAGTGAATTTGCGTTCCGTTCTGCACGTAGTTTCGTCTTCATTAGCAGTTCGGCAGGCGCAACACCCATAGTAGTATGTGGAATGGTTCGGTACGTAAGAACCTTGTTACTTTGGTACGCATGTTTCCATCTTTCATTTTCTTTATTCCTTCCTTGAAACTTCGAACAGCTCGCTCAGCTTGGCCATTTGATGCCGGGTGATAGGGTGATGTCTTGATGTGCTTGAATCAATTCTTAGTCATGAAATCTTCAAACTCTTTACTTGTGAAATTGCTTCCATTATCACTTACGATAGTTCCGGGAAGTCCATGAATAGCAAAGATCTCTCGCAATTTCACGATTGTGGCGGTTGTTGTCGTTGATTTCATTATGTGGACGTCGAGCCATTTAGAGTAGGCATCCACAACTACTAAGAAATTATGTCCTATGTAAGGATCCGCATAGTCTATATGCAGTCGTTCCCATGGTTGTCCTGGCCACTTCCAGGGGTGCTTCCGCTGGAGCTGTCTGGTTACTTTGGCACAGTTGACAGCTTTTCACTTCTTTCTCAAGATCCTTATCCATCCCAAGCCACCAAACGTAGGTTCGTGCTAAAGCTGTGGTTCTGCAAATACCAGGATGTGTTTCGTGAAGAAGTTTCGTTGCTATTTCTCTCCCTTGCGGTGGTATAATGACTCTGGAGCCCCACAGCAAACAGCCATCTTGCACGCTAATCTCGGTCCTCTTGTCGAAATAAGGACGTAAGGCTTTGTCATCACAGGTCGAGGGCCAACTTTCCATCGTATTCTGGAGAACTATGGAAAGAGTAGGTGTAGAGTCCTGGGTACGAGTCGTGACGTCAGATCACGCGAGTGATCCTACTGACCAACTACAGTAGGGTCTCGTCTTGTCCATGCCTTGATTTGACTTGAGTGGAGAGGAGTTTGTTCTAAATGTTAGCATGCTAATGGTAGCAAGCTGGTTTCACCAGGTTGAGGTACAGTTGCTGGCATTTTAGGAAGTGGTAAACGACTTAATCCATTAGCATTCCCATTGGACTTACCTTTTTTTTTTACTCAATCTTGTATTCGTAGGCAGCAAGATAAAGTGCCCACCTCTGGATACGGGGTGCTGATATTCCTTTCCTTTCACTGAAGAGTCCTTCCAGTTTCAGAATGTGGAATTTGCGACCATATACTGTAGAAACTGGTGGAATTTCTTTACTCCAAAAACCACTGCCAGGGCCTCTTTCTCCACAGTTGAATATCCTCTCTCAGCTTTATTTGGAGATCTGGATGCATATCCAATGGGGCGTTCAGTTCCATCGGCATCTGATGTGATAGTGCTGCACCAACTCCATAGTTAGATGCATCACTAGCAAGTGTGATATCCAATTCTGGATTAAAATGCATTAAGAGTTCTGCCGACTGTAACAGAGCCTTGGCTTTCTCATAAGCTTCCTATTGTATCTTTCCCCACTTCCAGCTAGCTCCTTTTCTAAGAAGTTCATGAAGGGGTTCGAGAGTAGTATCTACATCGGGTAAGAACCGGTGGTAATAGTTTAACATCCCCAAGAATGCTCGCAACTGGGTAACATCTGTTGGTGGTGGGCATATTGAACTGCTTCAACTTTCTCAGCTACAGGTTGTATGCCATGTCCATTGATTACTTGTGGTCTCATGAAGAAACATTTCTCTTTCTTCAATCGAAAACCGGCACTCTCTAACTTCATCAATACCGTGTTGAGGTTTCTCAAATGATCTGCATCATCGGTGCCAGTCACTAGAATGTTGTCGATTCATACAACTACATGTGGAATACCTTGTAGTAAGTTCTCCATTACTCACTAAAATATTCCGGGCGCAGACGATATCCCAAAAGGTAATCGGTTGTATTGATAAAGACCACGATACAGTAGGCGCTGCCCATTCAGAAAATTGCACTGGTGAAATAATCCCTTCACGTTCAAGACTCTCTAATTCATCTTCGACCCCACGTCTCAATGCATAAGGTACAGGACGAGCTTTCATATATTTGGGTTTTGCTTGAGGATCAACATATATTTTTGCTTTTACACCATCCAAGTTTCCCAAACTTTCTTCGAAAACTTTCTTGTGTTCCTCCAATATCTTCTGCAAGGGTGGACCTTGTGATACTTCGGGCTGGGTTTGAATACTTTTGTACAGTCCAATTTAATTGTTTGAAGCCAATCTCGACCTTTCACAACTGTAGCTTGCAGCTTGTGTTCCTGACGCCCACATTTAACTGGAATTTGTACGGTTCCTACCATTGGAATTTCTTGTGTACGTACTCAGTTTTGCTGCCGTTTTCTCTAGTGAACCCAGTTGTTGTGGAAGTTGGTTGTAGGTTTCCTCGTTTATTATCGTTTTTGACGCTGCTGTATCGATTTCCATTATCTGCGGATTTCCCCCGAGTTCCAAATTGATTTGGTATGACTTTACTTTAGGACTAATTTGTTACGCGATACATTGAATAAACGTCATCGTCGCTTTCTTCTTCCACTTGGTTGGTCTTTTCATGTTGTCGTTTTGGCGGCTTCTGATTTCCGGTCTGCTTGGTTTTTCCTTTGTTGCAAGACTTCTTTACTCGACACGTTCTCGCCGTATGACCTTTCTGTCGCAATTGTAGCACTTCGCATCTTTGAATTTGCAAGCAGAAGGTTCGTGAGTTCCTCCAGAGCGATAATACTCTGCACCTTTAAATGACCAGCGTGTTTTGATGCACTTTCCATCGCCAACGCAATTTCCACGGCTTTCTTGTACTTAAGATCGGTTTCGGACAGTAATCTCCTCTGGATTCTTGATCATCGTTGATCCCACAGACAAGACAATCACAAAGCATATCTTCGAGTTCCGGCGACAAACTCAGCCACGCTCTCTTCTTCTTTGCGAACACGGCTATGAAACTTAAACCTTTCGACGATCTCACTCTGTTTCGGGTCATAATGGGCTTTGAGCTTCTTTATAATATCAGGAAACTCCGTTTCTGCTGGTTTTTTCAGCTGAATAATATCTCGTAGAAATCCATACGTTTTACTACCACAAACACTTGTCTTCTTGTCGGTGATGTCGTTCGCCAATAATATTGTTCCAGGCGCTCAGTATACTGAGTCCACGAATCTTCGGTGTCCTTTAACTCGCTAATACTACCGTAGGTACACGGGTATAGACTGACTGTAAATCTTCGATTCTCGTCGCCAATGTAATATTTAACAATTATTCACCGAAGTGGAAGTGAATAGTGGTGGATATTTACCGAGACGCGAAGCGTCGAGGTAAATATCCAACCACTATTCACTGAGGTGAATAATTGTTTTAGCATATACCAAAACAAATTGATAAAAATTAAGTAAATTTCGGTTAGTTTCATTATAATTTAGCCAGGAATTGGTGTGAAACGCAAGGCAAAATTAAATTATCGCCTTTCCATATTTGGAGTTTGCCTTTCCATATTTGGAGTTGTTTATCAGTTTTGACAGCCGGTCGTTTTGAAAACCTTTCGAAGCTGGATCAAAGTAAGAAAAAGACCACTGGATTTTAGCTCAAAGGAAATATTTTAATACTGTACATGGGAAAACCTGAGGACAAAGGATAACTAATGAATTCTGGGTGAGTTAACGACAGTTGTTCTTTTCAAAAGATATGTTTTAGAAGCGTTTTTATTTCGGTAGTGACAATGTTTCATGTGTTTAGTCGTTGAATTTCCTTTAATTCATAGCGATTTCTGTGGGTGTTTACTGTTATAAAATCGGTAGTATGTTTCCCAAGTCATTTGTTTAGTATTCAGTTCATAACTCGCCAGTTTCTTGGGCAGTGTATCGCGGTAATCTTACGGCCGAAACCGTACTAATTCTTTAAGTTTTGCTTGGCTTTTGTTGTAATTGAAATGATTTTTAATAAGTTTGTATGAAAGGCAATTCATGTCTCATGAACTATATAAAGGCGAATATCGATATATGAACTATCGTAGACACATTTCTTTATTTTAGTCATTTCGTTCAATCGAGTTTGTTTTGGGAGCACATCGTTCGTTGTTCTGCGGGTTTTTGAGCATTTTGTAACTTGTTTTTGCAACTTGTTTTTCATAAATATTACCTAAAATAATTTCCCTACATACAGTAATTGTTTTCCACCTGCCTGCTTTTACCAATTTCTTGCATTATGTCAAAAGAAATTCGTTCAAGAGAAGGACACCATCTTGTTTTGCGAAACAGTGAATAGTGCAGGATATCCCGAGCTAGAGGAACCAATCAGATTGCGCGAAAAGCACTATTCAATGTTTTGGTATATGCTAAACAGTACTAACGCCAGGAGTAATTTTTAGTACGACCTCATGTTTGACAGACAACAACGAACACATTATATTTTGACTACATAAAGTACATAATACATAAAGCGGAACGAGGAAATACATTGCTCTAACGAACAAATACATTGCACTAACGAACAAATGCATTTTCCTAACGAGTAAATACATACCCTGACGAGCAAATACATTGACCTAGCGAGCAAATACATTGTCCTGACGAGCAAATACATTGCCCTGACGAGCAAATACATTGCACTAACTAACAAATACATTGCCCTGAGAAGCAAATATATTGCCCTAACGAGCAAATACATTGCCCTAACGAGCAAATACATTACCCTGAAAAGCAAATACATTGCACTAATGAGCAAATACATTGCCCTAACGAGCAAATACATTGCCCTAACTTTTATATACTCAACGCCTCCCACAAGGGTTATGTCCTACATTATTCTATAAGTTTGGACAATTATGTCGAGGTGACGATGGGGTGCGCGTTTGCGGATGGTATCCTCAATTGGAGTTAGGGTTATTTGGAGTTTTAGGATAATTAGTACTTAACGTCCCTGGTAACTAGGCAACGTATTTGTTGTAATGCTGTTCCTTATATGGAATAATAGTACTAACAGATTAATACTAACATTACAAACATAAAGTCAGGGCCAAGTATTCTCTTGTCAGTTTTCTCCGCTTCTTTATTAACAACTTTATTGACAATTTACTTTATTGACAACACTAACAACTAATTGTTTTAAGATTGTTTTAAGAGTATTATAAAAGTGTTGTTCTAGGCAGTGTAATTGTAAAAAGTACAAATCGAATACGCGGTGAAAAGGTTGGAATACTGCCAGAATATATGGGATATATACTCATCCATGGACGACGTTTCGGACGATGTGTCCTTCTTCAGGTTAGATCTGACATGTAGGGGCGTCGCCAAGGGGGACTGGGGTGGACAAGTCCCCCACACTTTTCTTAAAAACCAATTTTGAAATTCTTCTAAATCCGGCAAGAAACACTTGGGGGTGGATGGGTGTTAGGTCCACATAATACTTCGGGTTAGGTTTTCTGGCATGTTTGGGATTATAAAGTTCGTGATTTTGTTTTAGGGTTAGTATTACCAGAAATAACCATTAAATTAAATAGGTGGAGAACTTCTGCTGGAAACCAAGCTATTCTGCCTGGTTTCCAAGCCATTTCGCCAAGTTGTAGCGATGTCTGTGACGACGTCATCATTGTGTCCCCACTTCTCCAGGTCAGGCGACGCCATTACCTGATTCTGACCTGAATCTGATCTGACCTGAAGAAGGACACATCGTCCGAAACATCGTCCATGAATATAAGTAAGTACTCTTACTTAAGTATTTTTCAACACATTGAAGTTCTCTTATTTCTCCTTTTCATATTATACCCAATTCTTTTGAGAACTTAGTAGCTTTTATATTTATTTTTATAAACTCATCACTTTCAGTGGCGTAACGCTCATTAGGTAGGGTTAGATTGAGAAGTAAGGGCCCCCTAATCAATGGTGACCCTGCCAAAAATGGAGTGAAAGATTATATTGAAAAATTACGGCTTAATAGCTACATTACTGCCATATACTTCATCGTCTTATTTAGTCAGAACTAATTTACGGTGCTCCAATAATCGATTTTCCCTAACCACCCTTGGCCTCCTGCGAATCTGCGATTGATGGTGAAGAATCATTAATGTCCATGGGTGGGAGATTGACCTTCAGTTGATAAGAAGAGCTGATTTACCGATTTTCCAACGTTAAAGGGATATGGCAATATAAATTTACTTTGTCTCATTTGAAAGAACTCGTGAAATGGCATAACAAGACCTTTTACAATTTTCCCTTATCTTTTTTGGTTTTCGAAATAATTTGGGGAAAGACAACGTGCTGTCCGCCATCTTGGAATTATTTTCGATATGCATGTGACGTCATAAGCAGGGTAAAGTGAAATCTTGCCAACCTTACGACATTATGAGCCAGAAACTCGATTATGTTGCACTATTTCCATTTTCAATTGGCCCACAACATTTTAAAAAGCCTTCCGCGGAAATTCGGTCACCTATGGAGTAGTTTCATCAGGTTTACCCTGCTTGTGACGTCACCAATTTCCTAGTTAATTAGGTCAAATATTACAACAAGATGGCGGATTGTAGACTGTCTTTTGTCATAATTATCTGAAATATTTCAAAAACCAAGAAAGATACAGAAAAATTGTAAAAGGTCTTCTTATACCATTTTACGAGTTATTTCAAATGAGACAAAGTTAATTTATATTGCCATATCCCTTTAACTCGAGAAGTGTCTAGGTATTCATGATTGTTTAACTTTGTACTGTATAGAACATAGAAGCTATAGTCGAGCCTTCATGGGGTCCCAGACCTAAGACATGTATAAGGGCCCCGTCTACCTCTGTTACGCACTTTATGTTATTATTTTCGTAAAAGTAAATATTTTTCTTCAGGAAACTAGGGGTATTTCAGGAGGCCAACGTAAGAGAGTGAATATTGGAATGGAATTAATTGCTGATCCCACATTGCTTTTTCTTGACGAACCTACAAGGTGAGTTTGTAAACTATTTTTCTCAAACTCATTATTCATAGACCAAAAATAAGCTGCGTGGCGGAGTGGCTATTAAGGGACTGGTCATTAATTAAAGGGGGAGGGCTGGTGCAAATGAAATATACCATGTTCAATTTTTGGTGATCCTCCCCTTAGGTAAAGCTTATTTTTAGCTGACCCCCGTCCTCTATTTAACAGTTTGGGCCTCCTCCCCGACTTCATGTAAACAACTACTAATTGTGTGTCTTCTGGAATGTCTCCACTTTCAAGATTCTCATCCTTGTCTGAGCAATCAGACAGACCAATCTCCTCGAGGACATATTCTTCAGACTCATTTTGATTTGACAGATTTTCATTCTCATTGCTCCATTTACTTATTTGATCAATCTTTCTTTAGAAACTAGTTCATTTCCTACGGACTGGAAAGTAGCGAAAATTATACCAATACATAAATCCGGATCATATTCGAATTTTGACAATTACAGACCAATCTCAATTTTACCAGTTTTATCGAAAGTTATTGAGAAGTTAATCGATCGGCACCTTTTGACATATCTTGAGGAAAATAAATTAATCTCGAAGTTTCAATTCGGTTTTAGGCCAAAGCTATCAACAGAGCTAGCAGCAACTCTCTTACTTGATGCCCAGGGATGTGCCCACGCTGGGCGGCGCCGGGCGCACCCGCCCAGCAGTCCAAATTGCCGCCCAGCATTAAATACATTTTGAGAATCCCGCCCGGCAGGTTTTCCAGCGCCGCATAGTATAATATCACGACTCACGTGTCAATAAGCATGCGTATTTATTAGGTATCGTATGTCAATAAGCACATGTGCGAATTCGTATTTTAAAATCAATATATTCACTTTTCATAAACAATGAAACAATGTCGCTACTGAACTATTTTCGGCGACTACCCAAGGCCACTGACCGTGACGAAATCGTCGAACAAGAAGAGAGAAGTTCCACTCTAGAACTAGAAGAGACTCCCAACGAAGAGAGTGATGCTACTGAATCCGTATTCACGGCAGTAAAACGACCTGTGCCTGTCAGCGTAAACACAGCGAAACTACAAGCCAAAAAGGCAAAACACTCTGTTATTTTCAAATAAACATGGAAGACTGGACGGATTTGGCTGAAATACACTGAGGGGCTTGGCATGCTTTGTGATTTCTGCCAAGAGTTTGACAAGCGACCATGCGATAGAGACACTTGGAATAAGACACCATGCCAACGATTGAGACTTGAAAGCATTCGTGATCACGAAAAGTGCCAGGCTCATTTAGATGCCGTGAAGATGAAAGCAGAATCGATGACACAAGTAAGAATTCCCGTCGCAATGTCAATATCGTGCAGTGACATAACAAAAACGTTTGTTTGTTTGTATTTTTTGTGTAAGCAACGAATGGCGCACACAACAAATTTTGAACCATTGTTAGATTTTGTCGGGTATCTGGGCACAAATCTGAAAGATAAGATTTACGTTGGTCGTAACGCAATGTCGGATGTGATTGAGAATGGAATAATGGAAGAACTTAAATTAAGTGACCACTACTCTTTGATGTTTGATGAAACGACAGATTGCTCCGTGCGTGAACAAATGAACCTACGGGCACGTTACATTGACTGCAGTGGAGATATTAAAGTTAAATTTCTGAAAATTATTGATTGCCTCACTGGTAGAATCACATTAGATGCCAAAACCGTTTCCGATCATGTTATTCAATTCATAGAAGATCACGAACTTTCGTACTCCCGTTTGAGGGGAATTGGGACTGACGGTGCATCGACGATGACTGGCCGAATAAACGGGGCTGTAAAACGCATTCAAACGAAACAGTTAGAAGCACAGCGTGACCAAGATCAAGCACTTCCGTGTGAAGCTGTCGGTTGCCACTGTGCAGCACATAAACTCAATTTGGCTTCCCAACAAGCAGGTGATGGATCTTATTTAACAAAGTTCAAGGACATAGTGAGACAACTCTATGACTTTTACAGTGCTGTCAGGTCAGCTGGCCTACTTGCAGTACAAAAATTTCTTTAATGTCCTGAAAGGAAAGTAATCCAGCCCTCATCTACGAGATGGCTCAGTTTAGGGAATGCAGTGCTTCGTTTGAAGGATATACTTCCAAGTGTGATTACTAGTCTTGGCAGAGAGGCAGAGGAAAGGGGTAACGCAGCTGCAGCAGGACTATACCAGTTCCTGTCTAATTACCAGTTTGTATGTACCCTCCTTTTGCTGTCAGATGTTCTTCCAAAAGTCAATATACTATCAAAAGTGTTCCAGCTGACGAGCTTAGATTTTTCTAGAGCAATACGATTAAGGAAATCAATTGTCTCACAGCTAGAGAAGTTGAAGTCAGTTGATGGAGATAATTTGAAAGCTCTGGATGAATTCATCAAAAACCTGGAAGAATCCGGTATTGAAATAAAATATCAGAGAGGTATGAGGCAGGATAGCTCAAGCAGAGTGGAATCAAAAGCCCGGTTCGTAAAAGATGTAAAGGGCCCATTCCTGGATAAATTAGTTGCGAATATTAACGACCGATTTGTTGACAGTGGTGTGTTTGAAGCATTCAGCATATTCGAACCGGAGATGCTAAGAATTGGCGAAGGATTAGAAGATGATGATACGAACTATGGAGACGATCATTTGAAAGTGTTAATTGAATAATTTAGGGGATACCCAGTAGAAGATGCTCTTGTGGAGTGGGCCGTTTTCAAACAATACTTTGATGATCACCGGAAGATGGTAAATGGCAAAACAGCAACAGCAACAGAAATCCTTGAAAAGCTTTGTTCCGATGCGGGTTTACGCGAGGTGTTCCCAATCATCACGTCCTTGGCTGCATGTTATAGAGTCCTTCCACCTCATACTGCAAATTGCAAAAGGGATTTCTCCCAAATGAAGATAATTAAAACATATCTTCGCAATAGAATGAGCCAACCGACCTTAGATGGACTCATGCGGTTAGTCATCGAGGGGCCAAGTGTAGGAGAGTTCCCATTTGACAAGGCAGTTAAGATGTGGGCTAACAAAAAAAATCGGAGATTGAAATTAGACTAATCGAACATTTCTCTGCTGGTCTCTTTAGACTTAGCAGTCTAGTAGTAGTACTCTACTCTAGGTGGAAAAGCCCTAGGTATAATATATAATAGATTAGAAAATAGAATAGTTATACTGGCCTGTACTTATATCTACAAGCTCTTTGGGGTTTTCTTGCTGAGCTCCATCCATTCCAAATATGTTATAACTGATTGGGTCGTTGATGACCCGCAAAGTCGTCAATCGAAAAACACGGCACACGGTAACGCAAGATTAAAAATTGAAATTCGACAAGCGCCAGGAACATGAAATCCACGCACACGCCAAGTTTGATTTGATTTCATAAACAACTCTGCGATTGGTGGCCTTTTGAGTTTTCAAGATGCTATGCGGGCGTGCAAGATGGCCTTTTCTGGAAAAATGTAAATTTTTCAACCTGATTTATGATAATTAATGCTAATTTATATTAACATAATGTGTTTTGTTCGGGAAATTTAAAAGAACAAGTAAAAGCCGGTTTATTGGGCTTCCAGAAAATGTATAGCTTTCGCAACAGTTATGGTTATTTCAAGAGATATCAATAGAACAACGTGGTCGTTCAATTTTTGATGTTTTTCAGCCGTAGGGAAAGAGTTAATGTACAAGTCTATTTGCTTGTTGGTTGTAAATAATTTATATTTGGTAAATAAACCTTGATTATTTATATTAGTTATATTCATTTATTTATAATTGTTATTCAGTTCTAATTCACTAACAATTTAATTTAATTTATGAACTTCTGTCTTCAGAATCTCAATCAATTTATTTTTTGTTACAAAAAATGGCATTTCAGAGATTATAGATTTCAATTTTTTTGGGGGGGACTGCATGGCTCTGGACGCACACCATATACTCTAGTCTACAGGTTTCTCGCACTTTTGACACGCCGACTAGATATAATAATATCTAGTGGGCGTGTCAAAAGTAGGCGTGGTAAACATTACCCGCTGTTTTTATTGACTTCAGCAAAGCGTTTGACACGATCAGCCATTCCAAATTATTGCATAAACTTGCTCAGTATGGTATTGTTGGAAGTGAATTTGATTGGTTCAAGGATTACCTGTTCCATCGCTTGGCAGCTGTGAATTATACCAACTGTGTATCTCAGGAGAAAGAAATTCTATCTGAAGTACCCCAAGGATCTATACTCGGCCCTCTACTGTCTCTGATCGTTTTCAACGACATCAATGACGTGATAGAAAATGCAAATATCATTAAATATGCAGATGATACAGTGCTCTATCTTGCTGATAAGAATTTGGAATTAATCCAAAATAAACTCAATAAGGATATTGATGCTGTTGCCAACTGGCTGGAAGAAAACCAACTGATCGCCAACTTGAAAAAAAGAAAGACCGAATCTCTTCTCTTTGGAACTGCAAAAAGGCTAGCGAAACAAAGTGATTCGTTCAGCATTTCATATCGAGGTGTAACAATAACTGAAACCAAAGAGTACAAATATCTTGGGATGGAAATAGACAGTACCTTAAATTTGAATTCCCATTTTGAGAAAAGCTTTAAGCGTGCAACTGGGAGGCTGAGACTGCTAGCTAACTAAGGGACTGCCTTGATTTAAAATCTGCGAAAGCTATATACCAGTCCATGATCGTACAAACACTCACCTAGCAGTTGAAATTATCCTCAACGCACTTAAAGAGACTTTTTTCATTCCACGATTGTGCCGTAAAAAATTGTGTCTATGGGTTCTAATTCATTGATAGATCTCGCTTCAGTTATTAATTGTAATTGAAAGACGTGGTGCGTAATGCCTTGATAAGGATATATGCTCGATTTTTACGGAATATTTTACCATCATAAATCATAGCATGAAAACAAGAAACAATGAATGTCTTCTACGACTCCCAAATATTAAAACTGAATATGCTAGAAAGTCGTTCTTATTTATGGGAGCAAATCTCTACAACAAACTGCCAATTGAAATACGTAGAACTGAAAATTATGGGGTTTTTGAAAAACTTTTAGATAACCATTTGTAATCTTATTTTTAATTTTATTTTTAACTTTTTTTTTTTTTTTTTAATTTATTTCTATTAATTTATTATTCAAATTCTTAACCAATTTTATATTGTACTTCATTTTGTAAAGAATATTTAATGATAATATTAGGTTTTATTAGGACAGGACACACATTGATAACAGCTAGTTTTACTGCTGAAGTGTTTATCCTGTATAATAATTCGTTTAATAATAATAATAAAAAAAATAATAATAATTGGCTTTCTTCATCTTCATCTTCATCAACTTTCTTAGACAGTTCCTGAATTATATGTGTATTGCTTCCAGTTTTGCCTTCTTATTGTATAATTTACCTAAATTGTGGTGCTTCAGGTTTTTGTCTAGCACAACCCCTTTCGGCTTTACAAGGCTTCCGTCGTGAAGCATTGTGCTCCAGTCATAATCATTGTAAGTCTTCATTCATCTGCAGCTTGTCTAACTTTCTCTTTCAACCCTCTTCCCACGCCTTAACTCCAGAAGCTTCATATGATCGACGTAGTTCCTAACAGCTTCTTCTGACTCCACAAATTTCTTTGAAAATTGTTCAATAATGGTTTGGCTTATCAAAGAAATGCTTGTCTTGCGCAAAATTATTTTTCAACTGCACCCTTGGATGATAATCATCAACACTTATTTCAGTAGTTGGGGTAAGGCTTTAGGATACAGTTAATAGGAGAGCAGCAAAAGTCATGAGAGGTACAATACTTGCATTTCTCGCCAATGTCCACTGCACAAGATCCTTTTAAGTACTCAATGTATATTTCACCATTTTCACAATGAGTATTCATGAAGGCATTGATTTTGTTAAAGTATGAATTTTCAGGGATCTTTTTCTTTTTCACTTCTGATTGGCAGAGGAATATTGCATTAAGTATACTGAATTGAAAAAGAACTGCTTCTCTTTTCTTGTGGTGACAAAGCATTTCATAAAATCCCCTGCAGGTCCAGGTTCATCATCAATGACTTGCTTGATTTCTTCAGACTGCACTTTCCAAGTATTTTTCTCCATGTATTCCTCCTCTCTCTTCTTTAGGTCTATAATTGAAAGGTTATCAATTTCTTCTGCTGTAAGACCATCCAAGACCAGCCCATAATATTGCCATTGAAAGGCCCCTCCGTCCACCAAAGCATCTCCAATTGCAGCATTTGTTCTTTGGGCTTCATTTTGACCAGAGTCACCAGGGCACGGTGAATGCGGTTTACACGATCTGGGGAATGTATTCTTGCTATTTCGACATCTCTAAAACGAACTTCTACAATTGACACCCTCAAAGCCCTGGCCCTCCATCTGTTGTTTTAAGCACATCACATGATTGCGGTTATGATAATTTAGAAAATGATTATGATGATTTAGATGATTATGATGATTTAGATGATTATGATGATTTAGATGATTATGATGATTTAGATAATGATTATGATGATTTAGATGATTATGATGATTTAGATAATGATTATGATAATTTAGATAATGATTATGATAATTTAGATTATTTAGATAATGATTTAGATAATGATTGTGATAATTTAGATAATGATTATGATGATTTAGATGATTATGATGATTTAGATGATTTTGATGATTTTGATGATTATGATTGATTTAGATAATGATTATGATAATTTAGATAATGATTATGATGATTTAGATGATTATGATTGATTTAGATAATGATTGATTTAGATAATGATTTAGATAATGATTATGATAATTTAGACAATGATTATGATGATTTAGATGATTATGATGATTTAGATCATGATTATGATAATTTAGATCATGATTATGATAATTTAGATAATGATTATGATGATTTAGATGATTATGATGATTTAGATGATTATGATGATTTAGATGATTATGATGATTTAGATGATTATGATGATTTAGATAATGATTATGATAATTTAGAAAATGATTATGATGATTTAGATAATGATTATGATGATTTAGATGATTATGATGATTTAGATAATGATTATGATAATTTAGATAATGATTATGATGATTTAGATGATTATGATGATTTAGATGATTATGATAATTTAGATAATGATTATGATGATTTAGATGATTATGATGATTTAGATGATTATGATGATTTAGATAATGATTATGATGATTTAGATGATTATGATGATTTAGATAATGATTATGATATTTTAGATAATGATTATGATATTTAGATGATTATGATGATTTAGATAATGATTATGATAATTTAGATAATGATTATGATGATTTAGATAATGATTATGATGATTTAGATAATTATGATGATGATGACAATGTACACATCACGATGATGACTAAGATGTATTTTAGATGATGATGATGATCATAATTCATACTTGTATGATTAATATTTTTGATATTTTCCAGGGTTTTTTGGATACAATGAAAGCCCAAATTTGTGTTGTCTTTTTTAAAATTTCAACCGTATATCAATTCCTCTTGTTTTTAATAGCTATTGAAAATTCATTGTATATTAAGTATTAGAATGTGCACCTTTGATTATATTCCTGTTACCATAATATCTTTGTATCAATAGGCATCCTTTATATTTTGCTTGCAAAAAATTTTCTGAACCCCCTTTTCCTCTGCATAAAAATCAGTAACCCTCCCCATTTTGCACCAGCCCTCGTTCCCCCACGACGGTAGTGGACAACGCGATATACATTTGGTATTGAAAAGAAAACCCGGTTGAATAACTTCCCTGTTTGCACTCAAAGCTGATTTTATGACTTTTAAAACGTTCTACAACTCGTAAAATTATTGCATTGAAAGTGCTGAAGGCATTCGTAAACAACAGCCTCTATCGGTCCATGACTTAACGTCGTTATGAAGACGTGAAAATACACTCAATGGCGTTGTAAACATAACGAGACCAGGAATAATTTATTAAAATAAGTAATAGATAGCTGATCTTTCTATATTTGTTTACGATGTTAATTACATTATGTATTTATTTCTTCTTCAAATCTATGGATAAATACGTAATCTGTTATCAGTTTCGTAATCGACACCGAAAGTATTGCCATAGATCAACGTATGCTTTAAATTTGAATTGTTAGATTACGTCATTGCTTATTTACAATCTAAAGTTTTCAATTATCAATTATTTAATAAAACATTTTCTCTGTTTTCAGTGGCCTTGATAGCACATCGAGTTTGTCTGTTCTCAAATCATTGAGAACTGTGGCTGAAAAGGGGAAATTAACCATATTGTGCGTCATTCATCAGCCAAGATTTGAAATTTTTAGTAAGTTACTTTGTTATATCATAGCTCAACAATAAATTGTCCAATCAAATAGCTTGATTTGTAATAATAATAATAATAATAATAATAATAATGTAAACTTTATTTATTCATAATTGATATATACTACAATGATAAACCTCTCTTTTACAGGTAGTTCACCAATGTCTACTTGAATTAACGATATATATGATATATAATATTAGTTTTGCATTAGTGTTGGGTTGTCCCAGGTTTTGTTACGTTTACAGAAAATATAGTATGAGGTTCTTATACAAATGTTAATTATTCTTTTCATGAAGTACTTTCGGCAACGTTCGTCAAATTTGAGATCTTTCAGCATTTCAATAAATTCTAATGATGGTTGACTGAAGACTCCGAGTGAGCTGATGGACAGATTCACAAATTTAACTTGTTCATAATTGTTGTTCTGTTCCGTAATTAGTTCCTGATACTTCTGTCTCTTACGGGTGGCATTATTGAGTAGATTGGATTCAAATCCGACTGTGAGTTCGAGAATATATATACATTTGTTTTCGATTGTTACCAAAAGATCGGGGCGTAATCTATCTCCGGTGAGAACAGATGGGCTGATGTAGCCAGGTATGTCAGCGTAGAGGCTATAATTTTGTACGGAGTTGAGTGAGGAGGCAATAAAATTTAAAACAGAGTCATGTCGCCAAGTAAACCGCCCTTCGTTTAGGTATGTTTGGCAACCAGCAATGACGTGAAGTAGGGTCTCAGGTTGCAAGCAGAATGAACAGTCAGATGTACGTGATATTCCCCATTTCACAAGGTTTTTGCGAGTCGGAAGCGTGTTGTTGGTGTATCGGATGGTGAAGTCAAATATGTTCTTGGGGAGTTTGCTTTGGACTGAGGACCATGTGGAGTTGAACGAGAGAGTCGAATATTTAATGATGTTGGAAAAGAATGAACCTTGTGAAATAAGGTGATGTTGAAGCCTTTCTTCGTGTTCTTTTCTGAAAGTGTTTAGTACGTCCTTTGTGTTTTTGTACTTGTCGTATTGCACATTCTTGTGATTACTTGTGACAGTCCATAGGTTTCTAATTTCTTCATTTGGTGATAATTTTAAAGCTTTTCGCGAAACAGTTTGGCATTGAAGAAATTTCGTTGAAGGGAGAATAATATTTAGACCGTACTTACTGCGAGGAAGTAGGACGTTGCTAAGTGTTGCTGAGATGGGAAGTTCAAGCCATTTCCGTATATATTTCGACGCAATACCATCTAGTTTTTCATTCACCCAGGTTTTACCTATGTCAGAAACAGTGAAGTGCCAAGAGATTTTTGCAAGTGCGTAGCGGCTGTACAACATAATTTTATTTTTTGGATGTAATGGCAGTTCGTCAATTTCATTCATGATGTCGGTTAGTGTGTCGTGTAGCTCAGATTTGTGATTTTCTTCGGACATATTAAAGTCAAAGTAGCGGCCTAGGTAACGAAACGATTTCCCATTTTCAACACGTGGTACGAGATGGTTATTTACAAACAGTTTGGGGAGATATTGGACCGATTTTTGTTGAATCCTTTTTAATGCCAAATGTTGAACATTTATCCACACGTATAATCATGTTGGCCCACTGACACCAGATCGTAAAGCGATTGAGAAGCATTTGATTTTCTTTTTCTTGACCACTGATAACGGCAGCGTCGTCTGCAAATTGTAACCAGTGGATTGGGTTGAATAAGGTAGTACTATCGTTTGGTTTCCGGAAGCCAAGTTGACCGTATTTTTCAGACTTGATGTGTTGAATAAAAGTATTGAACGACATATTGAACAAGAGAGGACTGAGAGAATCGCCTTGGAGCACACCTCGGTCAACAGTGATGAATGGGGTGTTGAATTCATCTGTGATGATGGAAGTTTTGAAATCGGTATAGAGGCTACTAATGAGATTCTTTATGTGATCAGGGATATGGTGAAAATCAAGGACTTCGTGAATAAGGTTATGAGACCTAAAAAACGCATTTGGTGAAGTCCATAGTAATGTTATGACGAGAGATCGTTGTTTTGTGCGCGCTTTGTTGATTATATGCGCCATCTGAGCTGTATGTTCTAGTGTTCCGGAAAGTTTTGGGGTGAAGCCTTTCATAATAATAATAATAATAATAATAATAATAATAATAATAATAATAATAATAATAATAATAATAATAATAATAATAAGACGTATTAGGAGCATTATACAATAGTCTCAATGCTCTTACAACAATATATTCTTAAAGTTATGCTTATAAAACTAATTACAGTTTCATTGCAAGATAAAGCCTATACTACATATACAGTATTACCACCATGAACAAAAAACTATTAATTTTAAAAAAGAAAAGTCTTAAGTGCTGACTTAAAACTACTTATCATTTCAAAGCTTCTAATTTCCTGTGGTAATAAATTCCACAGTTTTAGTGCTGCAACCGAGAATGCTCTGTCTCCATGAGTCACCATTTTGGATTTTGGCTCAAGTAGCAGATTTCGGTCAGATGATCTCAAAGCACGAGTAGGTTTATATTTAGTTCAGTGGCGTAACGGGCGGGTGTCCGGGTGTCAAGTGACGGGGGGCCCCCGAGGGCCATTTTTCATGCAAAGCCTTGAAAGTACTTATTAGTATCTTAAATACAATCCTTGATCTCACCGGCAACCAGTGAAGATTACGAAGTACAGGGGAGATATGCTCCGATTTTTTAACCCCTGCAACAAGTCTAGCAGCTGTATTTTGAATTCGCTGTAACTTGCTCATTTCAGCTTCTGGTAAGCCATATAGGATGCTATTACAGCTGTCACGTTTTGATGTTATGAATGCATGCACCAACTTCTCACAGTCCTTTTTACTCAAATATTTCCTGATCTTGCCAATATTTCTGATAGCCAAAGTGGCCGATTTACAAATGTTATTTATATGAGCATTTAATTTTAAATGTCTATCAACAGCAACACCGAGATCACGTGCAACCGGATCCGGTTGGATTATCACATCATTGACACATATTTCTGGCATTGGTTCACAATGCATAAAACGTGATGATAAATGGACAATCTCGGTTTTACTTGGATTGCATATAAGACCAATCATAGTACACCAGTTGGCGATGTCCTTAATATATAACTCAAGTTTAGCTAGAGCAGCAGGTCGATCACATGGAGATTTTATAGGCATATACCATATATTTTGTATGGCATATATTTTATAGGCATATATTTTATAGGCATATACCACGTGACCAGTCAATTTAAACTTGAATTCCCCGCTATTTCTCCGGGGTATCAGGTATGATATTTGACCTCGAATCACCCGCTGATCAGGAATACACCCGCTGATCACGACTAATAATGGGAACAACAAGACGTTTCAAGACGTTTCAAGACGTTTCAAGACAGCATTCAAGATTGTTTCGGTATAAAAAAATTAATTTATAGACCCTCCGCTCGGGAACTTGTCGAAATATTACCCTTGGGGATGATATATCCCTCGGGGTAATATTTCGTCGAATTCTCCTCGCTCAGGGTCTTTAAATGACAAATATCGCTCTATGTTTTCCTTATGTGAGACACGGGTGATGCATGATCACGTGACATGTAACAAACAAACTGCTTCCTAAGATAAGTGAACGAACAACAACTGCATAGTCGGACGGCGACAATGTAATGTTCCCCTGGTGTGCATGTGATGAGCACGTGACAGGAAAATTACTGTAAAATGCCCAATCTCGTACGTTTGACCATAACGTTGAAATGTTGAACTCATAATACAATACAATACAATACAATACAAAGACTTTATTTAACGAGGGTAAATCACATAATAGTGTAATACACTAATAAACTTGTGGCCCCAAAGTATCAAGCTACTATTACATATATATGAATATTAAAATACATGTTAAAAACTACACAGGTGCGTCGTTAGCGGTCCGACAGGTCCGAATTATGTCGAACCAATATTTGTAAAGTAGCCTTCTCGGTGCCCTCTCTAAATGTGCTAAATTTTATGGGTTTTTTCTTGGGGGGGGGGGGGGGGGTGGTGGGCAAATTTATCAAATTGTAAAAGTTTTCTTTCAATTGAAACCATGTTTTAGATATAGAAGTTATTCTGTAACTGTAAATATAAGGATAAAATAACGTGGGTAAACGTAGCGTGAAACTCAGAGTAGCAACAGCATTCGACCTAAATTATATATATATATATATATTATATATATATATATATATATATTATATATAATTTAGGTCGAATGCTGTTGCTACTGTGAGTTTCACGCTATATACGATATATATATATATATATATATATATATATATATACATATATATATATATATATATATATACCAAGAAGAATATGTAACAAAGTCACACAGTTGGCAAAAGGTTTTAGAGCGCTCAATACCATTATAGGTAGAGCGAATATTTATTAAGTGAAAAAGCTGTCGCTACTAGAGTTTCACGCTTATACGCGATCGTCAGGCAACTGACAGACTCGATCTAGTTAGACTCTATTTACATGATGAAACGAGGTGTCGTGTTACGTGTCTGCATTTACTAAAAAGTTCAGAGCGTCTGTTCAGTAGTTCGTGTTTCCGGTCCTTCAGTAGGATTAGTTTTTCTTCCAAGCACAAGTTACACCTTCGTGAGCAACCTCGTTCCCAGGGTCTTACCTCCGCTCCCCCGAGGGCAGGCGTTCCGTGGGAGCGGAGGTAAGACCCTGGGAACGAGGTTGCTTCATGAGCCGATTTTGTAGGCGGGAATTTTCTTTCTTAGCGACCAATTTATCTTGAACGCGCGCTTAGAATCACTCAATTTCCAAATATACTTTGACAGTTCCGTTTCATCGGCGTATTTTCTGTGTGAAAACGACTTTGTGTGGTTTCGGTATCTGCTCTTGAATGGACCGCCCGTTACGCCTACGTACGATTTCGTCTTGTTGTTGTCAACTGTGGTAACATCAGCTTGGTAGACCACGCTTTCTGACAGGCATTTGTTCTCGATTGGGCATTCGTCTGGTCGTCTGCAGTTGCATTCGTTTGTGTTTTGAGTGTTCGTTTGTTGTTTAGTGTGTTGGTTGAGTATTTTGTTGTTATGTTGGGAAATAAAAGATTTCATGTTAGGTAGGCAGCTGTAACTGACTCGTACAGTATGTCGGTTGAATATTGATATAGTTTGTTGGAAGGGGGGAAAATGTTTGTCAAGTAGTGATAGAAAATCTCGCCCTATGTTCGTTTGAACGTTCTTACTAAAAGGTGGGTTATACCAAATAGCGTTGCGTTGTCTGTTCCGTTTTTGTTGTTGATTATAGTTAGGGTAGTCGTTTCCGTTCTGCGCGGGTGGTTCGTATGTGAGGTTTGTGTCAAAATTGCTGTGTTTTAAGGCGTCGTTGTAGAGCGGTGCGGCAGCGTCGAATGTTCGTTTGTCGCATGAGAGTTTGTTGATGCGTTTGTTGATTGATAATGGTAGTTGGCGTAGTATGGAGGGGGGGTGGTTAGATAGTCGGTTAACGTAAAGTGGTTCGTCGTTAGGTTTTCTGAATGGTTTGTACGTACCGTCAGTTAGGTCAAACGTTATGTCAAGGAAATTCACGCGTTTCAGGTTAGCATCGGCCGTGATTTTTAGGCCGAAATTTGCGAAGATTTGGATCAGATCTTTGCGCGCCTTGTCAGCTAATCTTCCGGAGGTGGTGGTGATAGCTGCTAGGCCGTCGTCTCGGTATAATCCAATTTGGTTTCCAAATCGGTTCTCGAGCGTGCTGAGGAAAAATAGGCCAACTAGTTCACATATTTCGGCGCCGTCATAGCTGCCCATGGTTACGTCAAAAAGGTTGAGCGAGTTTTGTTTTGTCCATGCTTTGCCGTTGTTAAAAAGGAGGGATTTTCTTGCATGTTTGATGATTTTGATGTCGTTTTCGGAAATGGTGGTGATTGATGGCGTCATCTAGTAATTGCTCGGAAATGGATGGATAAAAATTTACGATGTCGAACGATAAAAACGTGTGTCTATTCTTGTTGGGTATATTGGTAAACCACGATATCGTATCGTCGGAGTTGCGCCACTGGTTGCTTCGGGTTTCGTTACGGATATCGCTGTTGATACGGTCAAGAATGGACTTGCTGACCTTTCCGAGATTACTCTTGGCAGGGTTGATAAGTCGGCATTGCGGGTGGTTCTCGAAATTGTCCTTGTGGTCTTTAAGGGATATAAAGGCTTTCGATTGCGCCATAGTCTCTATACGGTTGCTTATCTTTAATCCGTCGGCTATTTGTTTCAGTTCATCGTTGATATACTATTCATGCTATTCTCCTCTGCCAATTTATAGGTTTTTGTTACCTTTTCCGTCAGTAACTTGATGTATGTAGGCGCGTCCATCTCGTACATATTTCTCGTTTTGTCCGCGGGGACGAAGAGGTTGTTTGATGATGTGATCTTCCGTTTATCGTCATCTAGAGATTTGCTAAACTCGTCGTTGCCGTCTCGGAATTGGGTGTTAGAGATCATCTTAATAACGTCGTCTTCAAAGCCTTTCAACTCTGGTACGTGTGGCGGGCTTCGCGCGTGGACTTTAAGCCATACATATTCGTTTTCTGTGCGTCTTTGCTGTCACCGTGTAGGAAGAAGTGTGCTTTCCATCGCATGCGGTGGATAACACTCTCAGTTTTGTCGATTATGTTGCGTCGGTATTCATCATGAGTTGTTAGACCAATGTTCTTTAGAGAATAATACGTAACTGACGGTACGTACAAACCATTCAGAAAACCTAACGACGAACCACTTTACGTTAACCGACTATCTAACCACCCCCCCTCCATACTACGCCAACTACCATTATCAATCAACAAACGCATCAACAAACTCTCATGCGACAAACGAACATTCGACGCTGCCGCACCGCTCTACAACGACGCCTTAAAACACAGCAATTTTGACACAAACCTCACATACGAACCACCCGCGCAGAACGGAAACGACTACCCTAACTATAATCAACAACGAAAACGGAACAGACAACGCAACGCTATTTGGTATAACCCACCTTTTAGTAAGAACGTTCAAACGAACATAGGGCGAGATTTTCTATCACTACTTGACAAACATTTCCCCCCTTCCAACAAACTATATAGCATCTGTACGAGTCAGTTATTAACTATGGTTACAGCTGCCTACCTAACATGAAATCTTTTATTTCCCAACATAACAACAAAATACTCAACCAACACACTAAACAACAAACGAACACTCAAAACACAAACGAATGCAACTGCAGACGACCAGACGAATGCCCAATCGAGAACAAATGCCTGTCAGAAAGCGTGGTCTACCAAGCTGATGTTACCACAGTTGACAACAACAAGACGAAATCGTACGTAGGCGTAACGGGCGGTCCATTCAGCAGATACCGAAACCACACAAAGTCGTTTTCACACAGAAAATACGCCGATGAAACAGAACTGTCAAAGTATATTTGGAAATTGAGTGATTCTAAGCGCGCGTTCAAGATAAATTGGTCGCTAAGAAAGAAAATTCCCGCCTACAAAATCGGCTCACGAAGGTGTAACTTGTGCTTGGAAGAAAAACTAATCCTACTGAAGGACCGGAAACACGAACTACTGAACAGACGCTCTGAACTTTTTAGTAAATGCAGACACGTAACACGACACCTCGTTTCATCATGTAAATAGAGTCTAACTAGATCGAGTCTGTCAGTTGCCTGACGATCGCGTATAAGCGTGAAACTCGAGTAGCGACAGCTTTTTCACTTAATAAATATATATATATATATATATATATATATATATATATATATATATATATATATATATATATATATATATATATATATATATATATATATATATATATATATATATATAGCAAAGTGAAAAGTGGTAAACTGCCAAGAATTTAGTGACGAGATACTTCGAATTACGAATTCAGTATCTCGTCACTAAATTCTTGGCAGTTTACCACTTTTCACTTTGCTATATATTCAAAACACTGTCTACGCAGCACTCTACTTTTTTATATATATATATATATATATATATATATATGCTATGGATTAAAATGATAAAGGGATAATTGGTCATCAAAGATTTTAAGAGGGTTTCCTTTTCAAGTGTAATGATAAGCTGTTCCATAGTTGCACTGCAATGCTGTCACATTGAACGTACTACTACTTTAACAATTAAAGTGCATATAACGTCAAAAACTTTTTTTGGATTAATGAATTCGCCATACTCAGAGGATTTGAACAAGGTATAACTAAGCTTTAACAGATAAGTATTTCCAAAGATATCTTGCCTTGAACAGCGCGTTTTGAAAGTCATGGCCGGGAGAAAAGAGTCTGGGTGCGAAGTGGACGTTTGACGTCATAGCGGGAACACGGCAAAATAAACTTATCGGTAAACAACTGCGAAATTGTGCTTATCTACTGTCTTCTGACGAGCTTGTTTGGTGCGCGAGGAGGGGAAAATCGATAGATTTTACTTTATTTATTCTAAATAGCCTTCGTGAGAGCTGAAGTCAATTCTTAACGAATTTCGTCAATGAAAACTTGGAAAAAGATCGGATAGGAGACCAAAGGTACATTGGGCACTGACGCCTAGTTCCTCAAAATACAGTCAAGATATTCCAAATGAATGCTTTGTTACGCCAATTTCTTCGATAGAACAACATTATATTACTAGCATGATTTGAAAAATGGTTTATAAAACAATTCTCGCTACACTGTCGTTACACGCGAAGACTTCCGAGCAGCATTATTTAATACAGTCAATAATAATATCTAATAATGGCTTGTTTGACTTCCCTTCTTTATATCAGTTTCCATTTTTGTGATATTGTCTTTGTAATAATTTATTTTCTACTTGTTTCGTGTGCTATAAACTCAGAATACAAAAGTTTTGTAATGAAACATGATATTCAGCTACGTGCTGTGAGTCTGTGACAGATGTAAACAGTAGGCAATACTTCAGACTGTGGAAGTATTAAACAGTCACTGCGATCACATGTGATTTACTCGGTATAAATCGTCAGTTTATTCAAGTAAGTTGTGAAATCGTTCAGTACTTCAGTTACTACACCGTGGTGAACACATGAATGGCTCAATTTGTGCCTAGTCTGAGATCATTCGGGCATAAGATATATGACTGTCATATATTTTATATAGCAGCATAAGCCAGTACACTGCGTCACTAACTTTGTGAGTCAAGTGTTTGGATATTTCCACATTTATGTCACATCAATTCTCCATAATAAAAAATATCAAAACAACAAATACTTATGAAACTTAAGCGTAAATAAGCCGTTTCTTACTAGTAAGTTGGTTTTTAGAGCGTCAGATTCAAGCTCCGCTGTACGGGCCAATTTTAATATGAACGACACACTTTATTTGCAGTGATGACTCGAGATCGCATCTATTTCTCAACCGAATTCAACGAGATCTTTCCTCTAGTTCTCGTAGCATCTCGCTAGAATTATACATTGAAAAAAACTGTTTCCCCTTTCCATGTGCTTCAAAATAGCCAGATAAACAACTGATTATATATACAGTTGTTTTCTTATAAATGCAACTGATGTGTTCCCGCTATGACGTCAGAAGCTCAATTTCGGACTCAGACTCTTTTCTCCCGGCCATGATTTTAAAACATCGAATTTTGGCATGTTCAAACTTCAATATCTCAGGAAATACTTATCTGTTACAACTTTGTTATACCTTGTTCGAATCCCCTCAGTACACTGGATTTGACGATCAAATAAAAGTTTTTGACGTTATACGCACTTTAAAGGGAGGTAGGAAGACCAGGCAGTAAGATCCATTAACTGCAGACCTAAAGTTTAACTGACCTAAACATATTCATATTTTATTCTATAACGAAAGACCGAAGTCTTTAAAATTTATCGAGTTTGAATTGCTTCTCCAACTGACTTGAATTGACTTCTCTTTTTTACACCCGATAAATTGGCCGAGAAATACAAGGAAACTAAGACGAGTTACTTGTGGCGTCATCTACTCCGTATATGAAGTTCGATTTTCCCAATCACTGGTACCAAACATCGATTCAGACTTTCAAGACATATTTACGAACGAAACTATCCTCAAGAAAATACACTGCAGAGTCGGACTTGCTTCTCATTTGGGGCGGTGCCATTGAGCAAGTAGGGGGCGCAGTGAAAAAATCACTGACATGGGCCAAACTACTCCTCCCCGCTACCGCACACAAACAAATAATATTAAACCCAAACAGCGTATTAAAATAGCAATTAATTAATCATACAAAACAATTAGCATGATCATACTGATTAAAACCTAAAGCAATTATAAATCCAAAATCGGGTTTTTAAATAGGAATTGTACAAATAAACAGCACAGTCAATATATTATTATTGTATAGGGGAATGTGGCGCAGGTGCAGCATCCCAAGGGGATGCATATGCCACTGGAACAATGGCACATGGGGCCCGTAGAAGTCTGCTACACTATGAGCGACGGTTTGCGGCTATAATAATTTAATTTAATGGTGATTTTTCGTTCAAATGCCTTGTTTTGGAATATACCTCCCACGAACAAAACAAAAAAATAAATGTTTTTATTTTCATTTTCGTGTACCTGGTTGTCATTATTAAACAATTATTGGATGAGCATGATATACTGCATAGCATGATATACTGAGCATGATATACTGAGCATGTATACTGAGCATGATATACTGAGCATGATATACTGAGCATGATATACCATGATATACTGAGCATGATATACTGAGCATGATATACTGAGCATGATATACTGAGCATGTATACTGAGCATGATATACTGAGCATGATATACTGAGCATGATATACTGAGCATGATATACTGAGCATGATATACTGAACATGATATACTGAGCATGATATACTGAGCATGATATACTGAGCATGATATACTGAGCATGATATACTGAGCATGTATACTGAGCATGATATACTGAGCATGATATACTGAGCATGATATACTGAGCATGATATACTGAGCATGTATACTGAGCATGATATACTGAGCATGATATACTGAGCATGATATACCATGATATACTGCATAGCATGATATACTGAGCATGATATACTGAGCATGATATACTGAGCATGTATACTGAGCATGATATACTGAGCATGATATACTGAGCATGATATACTGCATAGCATGATATACTGAGCATGATATACTGAGCATGTATACTGAGCATGATATACTGAGCATGATATACTGAGCATGATATACTGAGCATGATATACTGCATAGCATGATATACTGAGCATGATATACTGAGCATGATATACTGAGCATGATATACTGAGCATGATATACTGAGCATGATATACTGAGCATGATATACTAAGCATGATATACTGCATAGCATGATATACTGAACATGATATACTGCATAGGATGATATACTGAGCATGGTATACTGAGCATGATATACTGAACATGATATACTGAGCATGATATACTGAGCATGATATACTGAGCATGATATACTGCATAGCATGATATATTGAGCATGATATACTGAGCATGATATACTGAGCATGATATACTGAGCTTGATATACTGAGCATGATATACTGAGCATGATATACTGAGCATGATATACTGAGCATGATATACTGAGCATGATATACTGAGCATGATATACTGAGCATGATATACTAAGCATGATATACTGCATAGCATGATATACTGAACATGATATACTGCATAGGATGATATACTGAGCATGGTATACTGAGCATGATATACTGAACATGATATACTGAGCATGATATACTGAGCATGATATACTGAGCATGATATACTGCATAGCATGATATATTGAGCATGATATACTGAGCATGATATACTGAGCATGATATACTGCATAGGATGATATACTGAGCATGATATACTGCTTGGCATGATATACTGAGCATGATATACTGAGCATGATATACTGCATAGCATGATATACTGCATAGCATGATATACTGCATAGCATGATATACTGAGCATGATATACTGAGCATGATATACTGAGCATGATATACTGAGCATGATATACTGAGCATGATATACTGAGCATGATATACTGCATAGCATGATATACTGAGCATGATATACTGAGCATGATATACTGCATAGCATGATATACTGCATAGCATGATATACTGAGCATGATATACTGCATAGCATGATATACTGAGCATGATATACTGAGCATGATATACTGAGTATGATATACTGAGCATGATATACTGAGCATGATATACTGAGCATGATATACTGAGCATGATATACTGAGCATGATATACTGAGCATGATATACTGCACAGCATGATATACTGCACAGCATGATATACTGCATAGCCTGATATACTGAGCATGATATACTGAGCATGATATACTGCATAGCATGATATACTGAGCATGATATACTGCATAGCATGATATACTAAGCATGATATACTGAGCATGATATACTGAGCATGATATACTGAGCATGATATACTGAGCATGATATACTGAGCATGATATACTGAGCATGATATACTGAGCATGATATACTGCATAGCATGATATACTGCATAGCATGATATACTGCATAGCATGATATACTGAGCATGATATACTGAGCATGATATACTGCATAGCATGATATACTGAGCATGATATACTGCATAGCATGATATACTAAGCATGATATACTGAGCATGATATACTGAGCATGATATACTGAGCATGTATACTGAGCATGATATACTGAGCATGATATACTGAGCATGATATACTGAGCATGATATACTGCATAGCATGATATACTGAGCATGATATACTGCATAGCATGATATACTGAGCATGATATACTGAGCATGATATACTGAGCATGATATACTGAGCATGATATACTGCATAGCATGATATACTGAGCATGATATACTGCATAGCATGATATACTGAGCATGATATACTGAGCTTGATATACTGAGCATGATATACTGAGCATGATATACTGAGCATGATATACTGAGCATGATATACTGAGCATGATATACTGAGCATGATATACTGAGCATGATATACTGAGCATGATATACTGAGCATGATATACTGAGCATGATATACTGCATAGCATGATATACTGAACATGATATACTGCATAGCATGATATACTGAGCATGATATACTGAGCATGATATACTGAGCATGATATACTGAGCATGATATACTGAGCATATACTGAGCATGATATACTGAGCTTGATATACTGCATAGCATGACATACTGAGCATGATATACTCATCCAATAATTGTTTAATAATAACAACCAGGAACACGAAAATGAAAATAAAAACATTTATTTTTTGTTTTATTATCCAGACCGAGGTCGATGTTAATTTTTTACATTAAATTATACAATTAGTTAATTATAATGCAATTTGAGGTAGGCTCAAAACAGAATACATGATTCCCTATCATAAGCCACCTATGTTATCTGCCGAAACCGAATATTATACAATTATAAATGTAGAAGCCTTTAGGGAGTTTAGGAAGTAAGCCATGCAAAGACAATTATGTCACCTACAGATAATTTTTGATATTTTGTAGGTGACAAGACATCAAGAATTGTCTATAGGTTTTTAGCCAATCACAATCGAGATTGTATGAGTATTGCATAATAATTAACACTTATTTACTGAGAACGTCGACGGTTGAGGGACCACAAAACATACTGCTTTCCAGAGGTCCTAGTAAATAAGTACTTTATTATCACACCTTAAATACAAATTACATTGAATTAAATACAATTTATAATGCGAAAGAAGAGTTCATTCCAAAGGTCGCATTTTCACGTGGTATTTGATTATTGACGGTCGACAACATATTATTGCCCTCTCAGAGCTGTTGCGGGGGAAACTACTAAATTTTGTAACTTTCACGTGATACACTCTCGACCAATGACATACTAGAAAAAGGGATCGTTGAGACTTGGTACATAATAATTATCAATTATTGAATGAGGTTGAGCATGATATGAATAATTATCAAGGCCGAAGTTTGTGTTATCTGCCGAAGCCGAAGGCTGAGGCGGATAACACAAACTGAGGCCTTGATAATTATTGATGATTAACTTTATCAACTATTTAACAACTGCATCGTTGGAAAAACGTCATAGCGTGCAATATTAGTTTTTCATATTGCACCAGGTGAAGTCAATCATGCAATAATCTTTTGTCATATAGCACCATTGATGTCACAACTCCATATTTGGTAGGGCAATGAGTCGATATGACGATTTCACCGTTGGCTGTTAGCCAATCAGCGATCACGAATTATTTTAAATAAATAATAATACACATTAGACAACTACACACTGCCCCATTAAATAAATATCTTAAACTTGCTCATTTTTTACAGATATGTTTCATAATGTTCTTTTTCTTGGTCCTGGAGGTAAAACAGTTTATCAAGGTTCAGTTACCGATGCCAAAAATCATTTTTCCATGCTTGGCTATGAGATACCTGTTAATCTTAATCCTGCTGATTACTACATGGATGTTATTGGAGGATCAGTGAAACCAAGCGAAGGTTTTGACGAAACAGATTTATTTGAATCATGGAAACAACACCACCCCGAAAACCCAAGCGTTAGCAATGAGGATGAGGCTCCAAAGGATACCAATGTTGGTACGTTTTTATTTCCTGTCCAGCTGTAAAACATCCAAAATTGAACCTCCTCTTTTTCTATTGATATCTTTAGAAATAACCATAACTGTTGCCATACTGTAGCTATACATTTTCTGAAAACCCAATAAACCGGCTGTTACCAATGCTTTTAAATTTCCCGAACAAGACACATGTTAAAATTAATTATCATAAATCAGGTTGAAAACATTTTTCTAGAAAAGGCAATCTTGCACGCCCGCGTATAGCATCACAAAAAATCAAAATGCCACCAATCGCAGAGTTTTTATTATAAGTTTTATATATAGAGTTTTTAATATTCATAAATCTGATCGTACATAATTCTTTCCATTATTTTACTTATTGCTGGCAAAATGGAAATTGGTCTATAGTTTTCTGATAAATTTCGTGGGTCCTATTTATAAAGCGGCAGAGGTCTAGCCATTTTCCAATCATATGGAAAATAACTTGAAATGATAGCATGATTGAAAATAAGTGTAAGCGATGGGGCAATAACAGAAGCTGCGGGTTTTAAATTGCTTTAGAATTAGACAAACCGTTTAAGAGTTTGAGTACTTTGCTATTTGCTACCAACCTAAAACATTCTAGATTTTGAAGGTTTTACAAATTGCTCAAAAGTGGCACCAGAGTCAGCCACAGAGTTGGCCAGACTTGGGCTAATATTAGAAAAATATGTATTAAACGCTTCAGTTACTTCTTCAGGTGAAGTACTATTGACATAATTTATCTTTAGTTCGTTCACAACAGTACGTGCGAGTAAACGACAGTGTGAGTACACGAAGGGCGCGAGCACAGGAAGGGGAGCGAACACGAGGGTCGGAACACACGAGGGTACGAGAACACACGAGTACGAGCACACGAGGGCACGAGCACACGAGTGTCGGAACACACGAGGTGCGCGAACACGAGGGTGCGAGCACACGAGGGTACGAGAAGGCGATGGTATAAGAGCACACGAGAATGCGAGCAATCACTCAGAAGATTGATCAAGCAAGTACAGTCACGGGCAAATTTTGACAATCATTTATGATCAACTGATTAAGATTAATTGTATTTCTTATTTTCTTTCTAGAGTACAGAAAATTGCCAAACCCATTTTACCAATTTTTCAGTTTTGTACAAAGAGAGTTTCTTCTCCAAATTCGTGGTGTGAAAACATTGCTTATCGACGCATTCCTTGTGTTTATTGCCGGTGGGATATTGGGAGCATTGTACATCGAGGTAACTGCATGGATAATATATAAGATTAACCGATTGTGAGGTCTGTTTGGGAAAGTTATCCAATGAAATTACCACCAAACATACATTTCAAACATACCACCAAACTAAAGAACATGGTTAAAGAGTGAGTGTCAGGGTAGTGCTTTGCGCGCTTGTGTTTTTGTTTCCATACGAGTTGATTGCAGTGCATCGCATCGTTAGAACTATAATTTGCATGTGAACTGTAGATTTATTTGGAAATGTTGAAATTGGAGTCCGATCCTGACTTCGGGGCGTTATGCGGTTCGCTTGTTTGTGAACCACTGCGGGCCGCGCGCAACGCCGTTTCTGACGAACAAGCTGGACCGGATGGCTTTAGTTTTGGATATATATCTTTGCAAATTGAAATGAACAAAACATCAGAAGAAACAAAACATATCTCTTTACTAGTCACTCATCAAACACTTCCATTCGCAAAGTTATTCGCGCTGTTTCAGCAGCATAACCCGGCCTTCCACGCTTCGGAGGCGAAGCGCTCGTAGCCGAGCGTCTGTGTATCGAAAAGATTACTATAGTAAATGATCAATTTTACGAAAAATATCACAATAATTGATCACTCAGGTATATTTACTTCTTAGAAAACTTGAAAATGGATAATTTATAAGAAGGATTGATCAAATATTGACGGATTCGTTTGTGAACTGAAATAGGCGTCCCATAAAATGGCCGCCATGAAGAAAACAAGCGCGCAAAGCACTACCCTGACACTCACTCTTTAAAGTTATGTTATCACCATAGTAACAGATTAGTTTACAGACCTCCTAGTTTCTAAAACAAAATAATTTGTTTTCTCTCATGTGCAGAACATGTTGAGATTGGCAGTTGTCAATAACTTTTAAAATAACTTTTCCAATGCAATACCCGAGTTTTAGGTCGAAAACGTTGCTTGCGATGGCAGAAAATGAAGACTTCTGTATGGGAGAGGTTTGGAAGCTAATCTGTTACTATGGTGATAACTTGGACCATGTTCTTTAGTTTGGTAGTATGCATTAACGTGCAAAGTTTCAAGTAATTTCGTTGGATAACTTTGAAGATATACACACATTTTAGAATTTCCACAATGTTTTTTGCCTGCTTTGACGTCATACTGTGCCTCATTAACATATTACATATAACTGAATACCTCGAGAACGAAAATAGATATCGAAGAACTTAGTGTTAGCTCCATTCTTCTTTATTTTAAGTGGTTAGAGGCACTTTAATAATTTTTAGTCCCAAGATTCAACGCCGTTAATAAATAAATATTTTTAAATAAAAGGCCTTTTAGTATAATATTTAGAAATATTAATAGTTTTACGGTATCTGCTCTTGCACTCCAGAAATAACGTTTCGTTCTCGTATTTTATTCTTCTGGACCTAAAGAGATTACTCGACGGCTCTGACTCGATGCGGAATTTCTATTCAATAATTATTTTACTTCATTGAACGATACGAACAAAAAACAAGCACTCAATGACGTCAAAATTCAAAACAAACCCACCGCTGAAGATAGGAACAAAGTAAGATATTCGTGGAAGAGTTGTAAAGGCCAATCTTTATAATTTCTACAGTTATTTTACTACATCAAGATCGCATGACATTAATTCATTCAAGCTATGTTTTCATTCACAGGTGAGTTTGCAAAAATACACTACACTAACACGAATGAGTGGAATGGCAATTGGTTTGACTGCCATGTTGGCTTCTTTGAGATGTTTTGGAAACCACAGAACAACCTTTTGGAGGTAATAATTATGTGCTATGAATTTCGCGCGTGTTTTTATGGCATGTTTATTTTGATACAAGTTCGGAATTTTTCTGTTGTGCATAAATTGTAAATCTTGCTACGGCTACCGCTGTGGTATGGTCTTGCGTGTTTCAGGATCAACCACTTAATTGAGTACTCTTGTTGGTTTTCCTTCAATTCCCAAATGTACATATTTCGAAGGTGCTGTTTTGTTGAATGGTTTTTGTGCATGAATAATTGTTTTTAATAAATCTGGTTTTCAATTCGTTCTAGTCATTCCGTTGTATATTTTCGTTTGTTGGCTAGCTTCTTTGGCTTGGTAGACCAGATTATTTTCTCTATATGCTCCGTTGAATGGGCATTCATATTTTTTCCTGTAGTTGCAATCTTTGTTCGTTGCCGTGCTGTTGTTTTTAAGGATCTTGTGTCGCTTTATGACGCTAGCCATATTATTCATACAGCCATAGCTAACTTTGGTGTTCTTCCTGTTGAAGATCTTGTGAAGTATGTGTCCTGTCGGAAACTTGTTTGTCTATTAATCGTTAGAATGTCCTGTCAACGTTTGTTTGTACACTCTTGGAATGCGGTGGGTTAAACCAGGTGATGTTGCGGGGTCTGTCGTCAAACGCAATGGACACAGATTACACATCAAGGTTATTTTCTAAAGATTCAGAAGCTTTACAAGAACAAAAACTATAACCATAACCCAAATAAAAACTCCTAGTCCTAACCCTAAAATAAAGGAACACTAAAATTGTATGTTAGTTATATAGTCTTTCTGGACTTATTCGACAAGCAAACAAGCCATCATTTAAAAAACTAATTTAATTTAAGAAGCTAAAACATGGCAAACAGAATATTTTAATTATAGAATTTTTAAGGAATGCTTTATTCCTTTCGAAGTAAGATAACCTTTTCATAGAACTAATTATATATTCATATAGTTTAACTCTTTCCTGTTGGGCTGAAAAACATCCAAAATTGAACCAGCTCTTTGTTCTATTATCCCAACATTATGTTAATATCAATTATCAATAATTATCATAAATTAGGCGAAAAACTTTCATTTTTCTAGAAAAGGCCATTTTGCACGCCCGCGTGACATCATAAAAACTCAAAATGCCATCAATCGCAGAAAAAAAGAGTTTTTTTGTTAAATCCATATCAAATCAAACTTGGCGTGTAAGTGGATCTCGTGTGCCTGCATGGCGCTTGTCGATTTTCAATTTTTAATCTTGCGTTACCGTGTGCCGTGTTTTTCGATTCACGACTTGGCCAGACAGGAAAGATTTAATCTACAATGATAATCTCGCATTTGGTAATCTTTGCCTTCCAAAAGTAAACTTATAGAACAAAGATATATACAATAATGCAACATAGCATAACAATAATTATGATAATTACCGAGTATCATTTTGCTTCCAAATAAAGCCAGCCACACAATAATAATAATAATTCTTCCTCTATTTACTTATTTAGAGAAAGTGCTGCTGGAGTAAATCGAGTTAGTTATTTCCTTGCTGTAAATTTCGCTCAAATACCCATAATGATCTTGATGCCATTGGTTTACCTCAGTCTACTCTACACCTTGACTTCACCGAGATGTAAGTTAGCAATGATATTCTTCTTGCCGCCTCCTACTAGAAGTAGTAGTACCACTATACTAGCGGTAGTACCAACTAGTTGTAGTAGTACCACTATACTACCGGCGGTAGTAATCTACTAGTGGTAGTACTAGTGGTAGTAATACCTACTACCGCCGGAAGTATAGTGATACTAGTATGTAATAATGATAATAGTTGGTTACTCCGCCGATAGTATAGTGGTACTACTACCACTAGTAGCTACTACCGCCGGTAGCATAGTGGTACTACTACTAGTAGTAGATACTACCGCGAGTAGTGTAGTGGTTACTACTACCACTAGTAGGTACTACCGCCGATAGTATAGTGATACTGCTACCACTAGCAGGTTACTACCGCAGGTAGTATAGTGGTACGACTACCATTAGTAGCTACTACCGCCGGTAGTATAGTGGTACTCGTACTACTAGTAGATACTACAGCTAGTTATATAGTCGGACTACTACCACTAGTAGATACTACAGCTAATAGTATAGTGGTACTCCTACTACTAGTAGATACTACCGCTTGTAATATAGTGGTACTCCAACTACCAGTAGGTACTAGCGCGAGTAGTATAGTGGTTACTACTACCACTAGTAGATACTACAGCTAGTAGTATAGTGGTTACTACTACCACTAATAGGTACTACAGCTAGTAGTATAATGGTACTACTACCATTAGTAGCTACTACCATTAGTAGCTACTACCGCCGATAGTATAGTGGTACTCCTACTACTAGTAGATACTACAGCTAGTTATATAGTGGTACTACTACCACTAGTAGATACTACCGCTTGTAGTATAGTGGTACTCCTACTACTGGTAGATACTACCGCGAGTAGTAAGTGGTTACTACTACCACTAGTAGATACTACAGCTATTAGTATAGTGGTTACTACTACCACTAGTAGGTACTACAGCGAGTAGTATGATGGTACTACTACTACTAGTAGGTGCCACCGCGAGTAGTATAGTGGTTACTACTACCACTAGTAGGTACTACAGCTAGTAGTATAATGGTACTACTACTACTAGTAGGTACTACCGCTACTAGTAGGTACTACCGCGAGTAGCATAGTGGTACTACTACCACTAGTAGGTACTACTACCACTAGTAGGTACTACCGCGTGTAGTATAGTGGTACTACTACCACTAGTAGGTACTACCGCGAGTAGTATAGCGGTCACTGAACGCTGCTTGCCTTTCTAAAGTCGAGCATCGTGCTTCTGATACACTAACTGGTTACTACTTTGGGAAAATCGTATAATTGTAAAAATCACAAGACATCTCTGGTGCGCCTTGTTGAGATATCGATCCAGGGAAACTGAACATTAGTATTGCGATAATCCAATGTGCAATGATAATTGCAGGTCAGGCTTTCTCCAACAGCCTGAAATAAAATTAGTCTTCGGTTGTTTCAACCGGTAAACAATTGGTAAATTGGTGAATGTGAGACAGCCAATTTCAATTTGTTGTTTCGATTAATCTGTTTTTACACCAATCACTAATTACTTTGTTATACCAATCACCAATTATTTTCATATTTTACATTAATAGCAATAGCATTAATCGCTTTACTTTGTAAAACTAATATTTTTTTTTAGCTTTCTTTGTCTCCCATTATACGGCAGTTTTGTGTGTTCAATTTTGCTGCACTGGCATGGGTTATGCAATTTCAACAATCTTCAACCCGAAAAGCTCTCAAATGGCTTCGGTCGTCGTCGTTTTAGTAATGGCCATGTTATCAGGTTAGAGCTGTATAATTACTCATGGCAAAGAAATTATTTACACTTCCAATATACATATTTCAATTACCACTTTTAAAAAGTAACTAATTCCAATTACCACTTTTAAAAAGTAATTAATTCCAATTACCACTTTTAAAAAGTAATTAATTCTAATTAGCACTTTTAAAAAGTAACTAATTCTAATTATCTCTTTTAAAGAATAACTAATTCTAATTACCTCTTTTAAAAAGTAACTAATTCTAATTTCCTCTTTTAAAAAGTAACTAATTCTAATTACCTCTTTTAAAAAGTAACTAATTCCAAATATCTCTTTTAAAAAGTAACTAATTCTAATTACCTCTTTTAAAAAGTAACTAATTCTAATTACCACTTTTAAAAAGTAACTAATTCCAATTATCTCTTTTAAAAAGTAACTAATTCTAATTACCACTTTTAAAAAGTAACTAATTCCAATTACCTCTTTTAAAAAGTAACTAATTCTAATTACTACTTTTAAAAAGTAACTAATTCTAATTACCACTTTTAAAAAGTAACTAATCTAATTACCTCTTTTAAAAAGTAACTAATTCTAATTACCTCTTTTAAAAAGTAACTAATTCTAATTATCTCTTTTAAAAAGTAACTAATTCTAATTACCTCTTTTAAAAAGTAACTAATTCTAATTACCTCTTTTAAAAAGTAACTAATTCTAATTACCTCTTTTAAAAAGTAACTAATTCCAATTATCTCTTTTAAAAAGTAACTAATTCTAATTACCTCTTTTAAAAAGTAACTAATTCTAATTACCTGTTTTAAAAAGTAACTAATTCTAATTACCACTTTTAAAAAGTAACTAATTCCAATTATCTCTTTTAAAAAGTAACTAATTCCAATTACCTCTTTTAAAAAGTAACTAATTCTAATTACCACTTTTAAAAAGTAATTAATTCTAATTACTACTTTTAAAAAGTAACTATAATTCCAACACTCATTCCAACACTCACTTCAAACACTCATCAACTCACTTTAAAACGTAACTAATTCCAACACTCACTTCAAACATCATTAATAATTCAAGAGGAAAAGACAAAGGAAACTCATGACCGTATCGTGTCTTTATATGATTAAGTTTCGTCCTGATTTACATAAACTTTATCTTTGATTTTCTCGGCTTAGACGACATTGATTTTCAAAATTACTACGCCAATGAACTTATCAAATGGGTCGTTTTTTAAGTCGTTTAATAAACTCGCAGCACGTGTTTTATCCGATCTAAAACACTCGGGCTACATACGACTTCGTGTTTGAGATCTGATAAAACACTGCTGCTCGTTTATTAAAAATTACATAATTCCAATTTCCACTTTTAAAAAGTAACAAATTCGTCTTATTCGTCCTTTCATTGTCTGGTGAAGAGCCTTTGCTGGAAACATTACACTTCGTTAGTGCGCCAACCTTTATTACTACAATATAGTAATTTCTATTCACTTTTTAGGATCTTCTCCTACTTTATGTAAGATGGATCAACTGGATTTTTTTGGCCCGGTTGCTTACAACCTGTCGTACGTTCGCTGGTTTGTCGAGGCTCTGTTTGAAAAGGAAGCTTTACGTTATCCAGAGGTCAATCGACCACTCCGTGACCGCATTGCATTTCAAGATCACTACACATTGGAAGACAACTTCACGTTTTGCTTAGGAATACTTATTTTAATGGGTGTTGTCTATCGAGTGTTTGCTTTACTGTTCCTTCTCTTTACTAATCGTGGAAAACAAAAGTAAAAAGTAGTAAAAAAGTAGAGTGCAGCATAGGCAGGGTTTTGGATATATAGCAAAGTGAAAAGGTGGTAAACTGCCAAGATTTGTAGTAACGAAATATTGACATTTCGTGAGCCCAGCGTCCGAGTAAGATGATATATATATATATATATATATATATATATATATATATATATATATATATATATATATATATATATATATATATATATATATATATATATATATATATATATATATATATATATATATATATATATATATATATATAGGTAATAATTGGCATTTCACTCGATCAAACTACATGTTGAAAGGATTTATGGTGAAGGAAAATTTCGAGTGTTGGAATACAACACTTTTTTTTTGAAAATTTCGAGTGTTGGAACTCGTGACTAGGCTCTCGGCAACGGCTTCCGTAGCTCAGTGGTCAGAGCACTGCACTAGCATCGCAGGGTCGCGGGCTCAATTCCAGCCGGAATGCCAAAAGGGTGTCACAAGTAGAAACTAATTAGAAATAATTAGAAATAATTAGAAACAAGTAGAAATAATTAATGAGACGCGAAAAGTTGAATAATTTGTGCTATTTTTACAGTCGATCAGCAAACAATACTATCGCATGATCCCCTTGAATATTGGAACTGTCATTTCTCCCTCCTCAGTCTGTTTGCTGATCGACTGTAAAAATAGCAAATGATTTAACTTTTCGCATCTCATTAATTATTAGTTTGTTTATCTCCCATGCATTTGATTGGCTACGTTTTACTTGTGACACCCTTTTGGCATATTTTCATCTCGTCTTACTCTGATGTAGGGCTCCGCTCGAAACGTCAGTATTTCGTTACCAAGGCAGTTTACCACCTTACCACTTTGCTATGAAAGCAAAAGTAGCCTTTATTTTATTTCTTCAAACATGATTAATAATGATTAACTAAAATGATTAGTTATTATAGATTGCTTATTTAGATTACATCGCAAGTATACGGTTGAATTATGTAATTTACGCATTAAAATATTCATAGTAAATTATGTCTATAAGACTATGCTACATTATAATACGACACAAGCGATTTTAAAGAGTGAGTGTCAACCGTGACGCATTGCACGCTCGGTCGGCCATTTTTTGAAGCACGAAATTCCCTTAGTGAACTGCATCCGTAAATATCTTGTCAATCCTTGATATAAATTATTCATTTTGTCTTTTAATTGAAAGAAGACATACCTTAGAAAGTAATTATTTCTATATTTTTCACAAAACTCGACGTTTTCTTGACTTTCGTTTCGAATTATGTCAGCCTTGACTGACGCGAAGCGTGCAAGACCAAGTGACGAGGTTCAAACCAAAAAATCAGGTTCCGAGTCGACGTATTTGGATTGTAGAGGAATAAGAAAGCCTCTATAAGGTTTTCTGAGAAGACTCGGCGAATTTCCGAAGTATTTACCCACGTCAAGTTGGCAACGAAGCACTTCAAAACACTTTGTTATCGTACGAAAAGATAAACACAAACGCGCAATGCACGACGGTTGACACTCACTCTTTAAGAGTGTAACTAAGGTAACATTTTAAAACTATATTAAACTGCATACAAAAATTAACAAGCGTAGACCATTTGAATAAAACAAACGTTTCCTTAATCGCACATGGCGAAGATAAAATAGTTTGTTGTTCTGTTGGTGTGAGCTCGTGGGATATTGAAGTTTCGTTCATTTCTTAGATTATAATTAGGTTTATGCCTTGTTGGTAATACGTTATTGATATTATGGTTTGGATCTGATATAATAATGATAATAATAATAATTTATTTCTATAGCGCCGTTTCCTATAGCTCAATAGACCTCTTTCATAATGGCGGCCAGTTTAAATATTATTTTATATGCATGCAAATTAGCCTATCTGGCCTCGTTACAAAGCGAATTACAGACACACGAACGAGGTCAGAAAGGCTAATTTAAATGAATATAAAAGAATATTTAATTTGGGTGCCATTATGAAAGAGGTCTATGGCGCTTTACAATGCATTACAAAGTTTTAAACTAATACAGAGTTTTATACTTGATGTTCGACTATTAACACAACCATCAATTTATAAATATTATAACTACTATAAAACTACAACTACTACACCTTTTGCCCTTCATTTAAAGAAATAGAACGGCCATTAAAATTAAGGGAAGTACAATAACACTACTATGTATTTATTTTGATCAATGTATTTCATTAACACTCTTTACATTTCCATTAACGCAATTAACATAGAAGAACCACATTCAATAACATCATGGACATTATCTAAACTAGAAATACGAATTCGCAATAATCCCCTCGCCCGCCTTTTCTACCTCTAACCACCCCCAAACCCCCCCCCCCCCCCCCACCACTAGAGTTTCTTTTCCCCATAATTATATGGTCCCCAGTGCCCAGACCGCGTCTGTCTATAACAAACCCTTAAAAGCCGGTTCGTCGTATGTAGATTTTGAACGCTATCTCGGCCAATATTTACTCGATTTCAATTCTGTAAACAGTTTTGGAATTACGCAGTCTAAATACATAACGTACGTATCTCTTATATTACGAGAACGTGCATACCATTCGTAAAAACGGTTTATGTACTTTGAAATTATTTGGCAGCCAGCCCGGCCCTGCAGAAGAGCTATTGCTATACCCTCGGCGTCCGCGTCCGTGTCTGCGTCAAATGATAAGGTCAGCGTTAAGATGATCAATTTTCAATGTGTTTAGCATTGAACCAGACGTATGTATCCCACACGATAACAAGCGTTTTCTCGAGCTTTCAGTATTTTGTAGTGGCGAAGCAGGCCATGATAACTGGTCATGATATGTAAACTCTAAGATGAATTACATATTATTATTCAAAATTCAGAAATATATTGTTTTCAAAATATTCACATGATTATAATTTAGCTAGTTCAGAGACGGAGGAGCGATTATAGAATATCCGTCAACTTTTTAACTTAAATTTACTGACATAAATCAAGAATGTGAAATCGTATTTATTAATAACTTTTAGTTAAACCTAGAGTAATGTAATTTTAAAGAACGAAGCAATTCTATTATGACAATTTTCAACAATTTGACACGGTTTAATGACCATTTAATAGTATAAGCGTTACTGGTATTCTGTTCCTACTGACCTAGTGGCTCTTAGAAATTTAGCACTGTATAGAACTGCTTCGTTCTTTAAAAAATCCAATTTATTTTTGTCCTGGAGTTCTCCAATTTATGAATTAAACCTATTATAGATAAAATAAACGGGATTTTTAAAGAACGAGCCAGTTCTATACAGTGCTAACTAAAATTTTACTCATGCAAATTTCTGTGTCCGGTACACGAAGTAAGATCTATCTCTTACTTGATTCTAGAAGACTTAATATTATCGAATACTTCTAGCTCACTTTGTAATTTCTGGCTACCCTCTCCCTTCTTTTCATACTGGTGTGTCTTAGAATGGTTTCTATTCTCATTCTATTCTCAGGCACAATTGCTCCCTGATTCTGGTTTACTTCAGTGTTTACGTTTCTAAATATAAATCGTCGATTGACTTGACAACTTTGCGTTTCGATCAACATTTCTAAAATCACCCACTGTTCCTTGCATTTGAAGGACTAACTGTTATGATCAATGGCTTATAGATTTACAACTATTTCACAAGATTTGAATACATGAATTGCAGTATACGGTGTTTACAATATGGAGCAACTGGCAAGCTCGGGCCGTGCGCGCAGGAACGCTTCTGTCCCCTTCTGTGCCCGCGTATAGTCATATTCTGTGCTCATTTCCTTTTGTCTTTTCTAAAAATTAGTTCCACGCGATATCTCACATAACAAAGGAAAATTTTATTTTCCGCCTAATGAGATTCGACGCTTAGGGCAGTTTTCCACTATGCGAATATTTTCGCGCGAAGCGAATTTCTATTTTCATAATATTTCTGATTAGTTCCAGCTGAGAGCTCAGAAGAGAAATGTATAGGACGTAATTGGACAACCATACTGTAGTTGGGAATAAGCCAGTGCGTCGGATAAATCTTATTTCAATTCATAATATCAGGCTGGGGAATTCAGTATTACGAATTTCCAAGTGTAAATAGAAATGCAAATGTATATTGTGGTTTTAGCCTGATGTTATGAATTAAAATAAGTTTTATCCCGACGCAGAACTCGTCATTTTGACGCGCAGTGGACATTATTACGAACTGGCTAATTAGATAAATTTACCCAAGAGTATTGCATAATATGTGGTGATTTCAAGATTGACTGGCTATCACACGAAGGTCAGAAGCACTAGATAGTTAAAATATTTGGTCCCTCATATCAGCAAAAGTTGCATCTACCTTCCTATACAACCGATAATGGATCACTTCTGGTAACAAGTGGAATATATGAATCATATTTTTCAGACCTCAAACCGGTGTGGCATGTGCCTTAAAATAGATGAGACAGCATATACATATAACACATACATCATAATGTTCGCTTCATAATATGTCTTACACACAGGTTAAAAGTTTAAAAACTACCAAACGTAATTTTCGACTACAATGTCATCTTCAGGGTTCAAATTAACCATTAACTAACCTTCGCGACAGCTGCAAAGCTGAGTGAATAATCAAACTAAACCTTAATGGATTAAACAACCTGTTAACAAACATCTTTTGTATACTACCGGGTGACCCAAAAAAAAGTACTCCGGTTTGATTCATAATAACTTCTAAACCACTGAAGCTATTAAACTGAAATAACTTTCATTAGATAGATGGAAGACTAGCTTAGATTTTGATATATTACAGTTGTATTTTACTTACAAATTCACGGAGATATTAATGTTCAAAATAGGTAGCATATTTCTGGATGTGTCTAAAATATGCAAAAAACGCCGTATCAAATACTTAATGTTGGATGTCTCTGGGGAGTTGCATGTTATGTCTTATGGAGTTATGGTTTGATTGTGTTTCATAATTCTGAGTTTATTCTGAACATGAACAAATTTGCAATGTACCACATGATCAGCAACCGCAGAATTTAGAAGAGCTTCGCAGCATGCCGTAATCTAGAACAACGAATGATCCATGACTCCTTCGACGCAATGGTCTCACGGGCTAGGCAGTGCATTCGTGCTAGAGGACACGCGATTCCGAACGAATAAATCTTGCTTGTATTTTGCAAATAATAATACTTCGTTTCATAATAAACAATTTGTCAAGTGGCATTTATTTACTGCTAATAGTGCGTGTTTCAGTTGAGCAAAGCTTGATTAATATTTGATACGGCGTTTTTTGCATATTTTAGACACATCCAGAAATATGCTACCTATTTTGAACATTAATATCTCCGTGAATTTTTAAGTAAAATACAACTGTCATATATCAAAATCTAAGTTAGTCTTCCATCTATCTAATGAAAGTTATTTCAGTTTAATAGCTTCAGTGGTTTAGAAGTTATTATGAATCAAACCGGAGTACTTTTTTTTGGGTCACCCGGTATAATAAAGTTGTCGTATATTATGTAATAAAAGATTGCTGGTAGCATATAGGAATAAGGAGACCATTGGCTGCGCTATAAAACCACCCATGGTCATAAGCAAGCTTATAAGCGACCTTTAGGGCTTTGTCACCTATCCCTCGTTTTGAACGTTATCTCGATCAATATTTAACCGTTTTCAATTATGAAAACAGATTTGGAATTAGCGAGTCTAAATACATAACACGCGTACCTGTTATTTTACGCAAACGTGTATACCCTTCGTAAAAACCTCTTTATGTAGTTCTTCTGATCACAAATAGATAATGGCCGCTAGCATTTCTCTGCTCAAATATGGTCAGACTCAAACGGATCACCCAAAACGACCTTTTACTTCCTTTTAAGGTCGAGTTGGTCTTATTTTAGAACAGAACATAGTAATGCCAATGTCAACACGAAGTCTTACCATCCTAGATTCTCGCAGGTGAAAGAGCCTCTTGTTTGCCTTACTTGTGATTTCTTCGACGTGGCTATTCCATTTTAGGTTTTTCTGGCAAACTCCCAGGAACTTAAATTTAGGGACTCTTTCAATGGGATTATTTTCCAGAGTGATGGCGTTGGGTTCAGGCATATCTTTAAATGTGATCGACATATCTTTGGTCTTATTATTTATTGCCCATTGTTGCATGCTGTCGATAGTTTGTTGCATGTGGCTTGTTTCTGTTTTAAAAATACATTGCCCTCGTACCCCAAAACAACAAGTTTTCTAACCCTAACTCTTCGGCTGTGTTTTCACAGCTGATGAAAAACATCCCGTCTCGCTTACTCGTCTCGCGCGTCTTTTCGCGGTGTGTCAAATTATTGATTTTAATTTAAGTAGACTGGTGCTAAACGATTGTAAGGACAGCATGAACAACTCCTGGAATATAGCAAGAGTCTGTCAGAGGATTACATACCACCAGGCGTTGCGAGGGCCAATTTTTACAATTACAACATTCAGAAAATTCACAGGTCTATTCGTAAAATTGGGACCTGTTTTCTTAAAACGATTTTAAGAGATTTTAATGTAGTTGAATTTAATATTTGGACATTAATAACGTTGTCTAAATTCATCATTCTTGTTCCCAGTACCCGGCACACAAACGTGGGCTTTCGGAAATTTTGGGTTGGCACTGCCCCCAAATTATAACACGTTATCTACGACCCTACACACCACTTTCTTGACATAACGATTAATAGCAACCGCTTATAGGCTATTGTTCTCGTAAATTTCCTGCCATAAAAATTACCAAACAAAACAATCTGAACAGAATTTTCTTTCCTTGTCTCAAAAACTCGAAACTGTAACTTTTTTAATAATCGTCAAAACAGTTCATAAATATTAATCTTTAATCCTTTATACCCCAGTTGTGATCAACATCTCCTAATGATATCAATGGTTAACAAAACATACTAGAAATACGTTATACGCAACACCCCTCGCCCGCTTTATATACTGTTTGAAACTTTTATAGCGTAGTTGCTAATTTACTACTGTAATACAGTACTGTAGTTCTTTTACTTGAATTAGGTACAGGTATTAGCCCATTTATTTGCAAAACTGAATAAATTTGCAGTGGACAATATCTCTGAGAGCTTTGTGTTGTTTGAATTTAATTCTTCCATAGGACATCAAAATAAATAGCGTAAACTTTTTAAATTTTTGGGTGCAGTACCTGGCACCTGCACTGAACAGAATAGTGGGGAAGTTTACTGCTGTTTCTACCATAAATCACTAAGAAAGAAATTACAGCACTTGTCTCACACTATTGATGATTCATCAAGGCCTGCGAGAGCAAAACTCGGGCCCCAGGACTGACATGTGTACCCCTCCCATAAATTTCCATGAGATGTATGAATGATCCCTTAATTGCAAGTATATATTTTTAGACACCTCATATACGTTTATAATGTTATTGTATGGTAGTAACAGTACAGCATAATATACAATTATTGGATGAGGTTGAGCATCATGATATCAAGAATTATCCAGATCGGGTCAATGTTACCTGCCAAAGCAGATAACTTTGACCGAGGTCTGGATAACTCTTAAATATCATGCATAAGCCGAATCCAATAATTGTTTTATTGTACATTGTTCAAGATAGTCTTACTATAAAAATATACCAGGCGTTTTTTAAATTGTAATTTTTGCACGTTTGGTCCTAGTGACGTCATCAGTGTTAAATAATTTTTGTTTTGGACACCTCCGTGCAATAATTCACAGTATTCAACAGAAATGAGGTCGCACCTGCCAGAGATTAAGAATTCACTGGAATTGACCAATAGGAAACGAGAATGAATGTTGAATGTATAATAAATGCTTTTAGCCAGTGGAATTGGGGAAAGTGTTGAGATGAACGGGTACTTCGTGTTACTGGTAGGTACGCAATACGCATAATGGTTGCAACATTTCATTGGTCTGCAGAATACACCAATCACAAGTGATTGACGTGGCGGGGCCTCTCGCAAGACCTGGGCATTTTTAAATTTTTGAGTGCAGCAACAGAATATTGGGCGGTCTACTGCTGTTTCTACCATCAATCACTAAGAAACAAATTACTTTTATCACAATATTGATGACTCACGAAATAATCAATGCAGTATTTTGTATATAGACACCAAAGGCTGTTGAAGGAAGAAAGTTCATCTCTATCATACAATGAGTGTCCTTTAAAAAAATCAAATTCGTTCAAATGATTGCAGATACCATATTTGCCATGTAACAAAGCATATAATATATGGCATTGTGTACTATAGTATCTAAATTATATCACCGTGCACATATATATTATAACCTATATTCAGAATGCCATGCCTAGTCTGCTTGTCGACAATGATCTAGCTAACACACATAGTAGCTGTCAACATATACAATGTGAACTTATAACAATAAGCTGTATTTTACATTGACAGAATAAGTGGTGACCCACTAGGCCAGCTAAGTACTGTGGGTCTAATATGTTCCATAATGGATGGAGTACTGTAAACACAGATTATATATGGAACACATACCAGTATACAAAACATGGACGTCAAGATGATATCATCAGAAACATAATATTCCTGGTTGAAAAAATTATAACCTTCTTATTGCCAGTGACGGCTTCTAACCATTGAGCCATCGAGATTCAGATGGAGAGAGGTTAAAATGATGCACTGGTTCTAATGATATATGTACTGCCTATGCACAGCAGTTACTATATATTTCAGTAATGACTAATGATTGGGTGTGTTAATATATACACTGCTGTTATATCAATAGAATGAGTACATCAATGTAACGTTCACTCACCATCTGAGTCTTGGTAGCTCAATGGTCAGAGCATCTCACTGGAAATCAGAAAGTTATCCCTGTCCGGGACACAGAATAATTTTTCTGAGGATATGAGCTTGCTTGACAATCATCCATGTACTGTATCGTCTGTTTCCCCCCGAGCTCTCCCATATTCACTGCAAGTATACATACACTAGTAATGCTTGTTTATTGCTACAAAATTGTAGGCCAGGCCCAGGTCATATAAACACAGCAATAGTATGCATGTTTTTTCACCCTAAACTATACTGTATATATAGGCTATAATTATCAAGCAGATAGTATTTATAATTTTAATCAAATAATAAACATACTGCCAACTGTCAATATATTATACATATATGTTTTGAAAATTCAAAACATTACACACCTTCAAATTTTCCCAAATCTCTCTGTTAAGTATTTCAAAATGTGTCTATTAGATTTCGGAGCTTGGAGCAAATACACAATAAAGTGTACAATTATTTAAATTACATTCAAACACTCATTAATAATTCATGAGGAAAAGACAAAAGAAAATCACGACCGTATCGTGGTTTTAAATGTGATAAAGATTCGTCCTGATTTACATAAACTTTATCTTTGATTTTCTCGGCTTAGACAACATCGATTTTCAAAATTACTACGCCAATGAACTTATCAAATGGGTCGTGTTTGAAGCCGTTTAATAAACTCGCAGCACGTGTTTACTGTATTAGCGAGTCAAGTCAAAAAGTTTAATAAACGATAGTCGATAAAGTGAAGCACTGAACTGAAGGTAATGGCTATTCGTACGGTAGCCGTACGACGCTATAGTCTCTTAGAATTCAACGAAATGCAAGTAAATATCACAAAAATCCTAAACCTAACCCTAATCCTAACCAAATTGCTAACCCTAACCAAAAAAAACTATGCAGAAAAGGCAAATTAATTGCTCAACACAGACCGGTGAGTCGCTGACAATCACAATATACATAATTATAATAGTCCTTTTACCTTTTACTTGTGTCTGTCTTTGATTATCTTGTCCTTCAACACTACGGTTTCGGCTTGAAATCAGCTGATAATCCAGGGCCAAATTTCCGATGCCGCGCATGAGGACGGTTGATCATATATATGTATATATATATATATATATATATATATATATAGATACCTATAAATCCGATCCGAGATTAGGATTAGCTTGCACCTCGCGTGATAAGGGACTAAACGCCGGTCGATATTAGCACCCTCGCCCTCAGGCCTTCGGCCTTCGGCTGGCGCTTCGCGCCGGGCGAGGGGACAAGTAATGAGAATAAAGAAATGATCACTAAAGATGTCATGTTTTTAAAACAACTTCTCTCAACTAGTACTATAAGAAATGTATGGAGACCAATAAGGAGAAAATGTATATTGATACTGAGGCTTAAAGGGTTAATACTTTCATAGTCAATGGAGGTATGGTCTGGAAACTCAACGAAAGTCTTTGTTCTATATTTTTGGATATCTTTTTATCTTTATGTAAATTTATGCATGGTGATGGTTAGTGAAAACATTGTATTTTTGGTATGAAGCAATTATCCAATAGCAACGTTTGGGTTCAATTGTTCCCCCGTGCTGTTTAAATATTAATAAACCTAAAACAAAGTTCAACATAAATCACAGCTAATTTGTTTAACACTGTCAACCGCCTTTGGAGTTTGCCGAGTTTCCAGACAATATCTTGATTGACTATAATGAAATCGTGTATTTACTGTGTTTATTTCTTCAACTGCTGCTTTTGTTTCGTTTTCCTAACCGAGCCTTTCCAGTTCATTAGAGAAAACGCTATCAGTAAAAAATAGTTATCTCAGTTGTTCCTATTTGCCCACGAAAATCCACAACAATAAATATCACAGAACAAAATATTATCAAGATTCATTCTTCGGTTTCAGGTGGTTTTAGTCTGATTGCCTTAAAGGCCTTTGATGTACCAGCACGTTTTTTATACATCTCTACAATCCTGTATTCAAGGACGCTTCCATTGGAACGAAAACAATAACGATGTTGTATACGGCAGGAATGCATAGCCTTGATTTTCAGTCAAATGTTCATCATTTCTGTTTTATATAAGACAAGATGGTGAAACTCAAGGGAAGTAATAACGTTGATTTCCAGTCAAATGTTCATTATTGGATGTACAAAACGCCAAGGAAGCATCGCGTTGATTTCCAATAAATATTTATCCTATCTGTTCCATACAAGGATGTTGACAACTCCAAGGTAGCATAGCGTGATATTCAATAAAATATTCATATTGATGTTTTAAACCAGGATGTTGAGAACTCTAAGAAATTATAGCATTGATTTCCAAGAAAACATAGCGATGATTTCCAATAAAATGTTCATCATTTGTTTTATACAGCAGCATATTGACAATTTCAAGAAAACAGTGTTGATTTCCAAGAAAACATAGCGATGATTTCCAATAAAATGTTCATAATTTCTGTTTTATACAGCAGCATATTGACAATTTCAAGAAAACTGTTGATTTTCAAGAAAGCATAGCGTCGATTTCCAAGAAAGCGTAGCGTTGATTTCCAAGAAAGGTTAATGTCGATTTCCAAGAAAGCATAGTGTTGATTTGCGTTGATTTCCAAGAGAACATAGCGTTGATTTCCAAGAAAGCATTGTGTTGATTTCCAAGAAAGCAGTGTTGATTTCCAAGAAGATATAGCGTTGATTTCCAAGCAAGCTTGGCGCTGATTTCTAAGAAAGCATTGTGTTGATTTCCAAGAAAGCATACTGCTGATTTCCAAGAAAGCATAGCGTTGATTACCAAGCAAGCTTGGCGTTGATTTCCCATCAACTGTTCATCATTTCCTCTATTTCTAGTAAAAGGTCATCAGCGCTCGAGATATCGTCTTCGTCGTCAGTTTCCGCGGGAGAGAGTTCCGCAATGGCTTTCTCAAGTTCTTCATCAAGAAGATCGTCCTCCTCCTCTTTGATGTCAGCAGATCTAAAAATGTAGATAATGATTAACATTATACGCACTGACTATGTGTATATATATAACTGGACTGCTTGGTCCAATTACCAATCACTCACAGTCTCACAGAAAGTGTCATAAAAAGATGGCTTCAGCTGGAGTCTATTTTTCAGGGTAGTGACTACTGGTCATTGGATTGTTGGCGCAAGTTTGTCTAACGACTAATCTAAGAACTATGGCGTCAGCTGGAGTCCTTTTTCCCGTATCGTGATACAAATGGCATTTTCCCTCTTCAAAAACAAGGCTGGACAAGAAAACCTTGAACATGGAGATGTTCTTTATAACGAGAAAACTTTCCACTAAATTCTAAAAGCCGTCAACACATAGTTGTCAACACTCGGAGGACGTATGAAATTATTTTCGGTTGTATGACATTTAATCTCTTTTTAAACTTTTATCCTCAGGTGAGATATAAAGTGCGAACTTGTTGCTTTTGTTCTTGAAGGTTGTTTATCTATAGAAACTTTTTACAGAAAGAGTGCTGAATAGATATTGGATACGTGTTTATTGTTTTTTAAAAAGTAAGCCGGCGGTCAAAAGTGGCTGTCAGACTGAACTGAAGCATGATAAGCATCACCCAGTAAACATTAAAACACAAATTATAACAGGAATTGCAAATTCCAAACTCGTTTATTTTGTATTGATGTCATCTGGTAAAAAAACGTTGCTTTAAAAACCACCTAAAAGCATAAAACGATAAAAATACTGTATATTTGTATTTAATTTTTCAAAGTAAAAACATTTGCCGCCTAACAATTCGCCAACAGACTGTTGCAAATACAGGTCAGTGGTCGCTACCATGAGAAAATAGACTCGAGCTGACGCTATCGTTTTTACGACACTTTTTGCCGAGACCAAGCAGTCCAGTTATATAATACGACTGTGACGTAGTTTTGCCTAATAAGGCTGAGGGAGAGCAAGCTTCTGTTAGAAGTTATCAATGTGGGATTAAAAAATACGACGTGTGTCGATAGCCTATAAAAATATGTTCTTAATAAAATAAAGTTGATCATCTAGTGTTAGTAATTTATAAGGTGAGGCGGTTAATCGATAAACTGGAAAAATTATGTTTCTTTGAAACCGATTTTATCAATGTTGTTTCGAGCGAAAAACCAGAAAACCGAAAAAACAGATTGAAGAATGGCATCTCAACAACAATAAACTGTGATATTTAACAATTATTGGATGAGGTGAAGAATGATATCGAGAATTATCAAGGCCGAGGTTTATGTTATCTGCCGAAGCCTGAAGCAGGAAAAACAAACCGAGGCCTTGATAATGATGATGATCACTTGATAATTGACCTTGATAATTCTCGATATCATGCGAAAACCGAATCCAATAATTGTTTTATTATGCAAAAGAAGTGCTAAAACAATGCGTTGGCGAATCTTTGCGAAGAACCCGCCATTTTCTTTCGCTGTAAACAAGCTGCCAACAGCAAGCTAACAACAAGATATTGGAATAACGATGTCATAGCTACACACTTTTTGAACCATAATATTGGAACATTGATGTCACATGAAGCTGATGTCACGAATTAGGTGTATACCAACAGAGAACGTATAATAATCAATGACAACGAGCCCCGTTTTGATAGCATGTTATCTTCATGAAAACGAAACAGCATCGTTGCTTGAAAAAGCATCAGAGCTTCACGATCTTGCCATTGCCTTTGAAAAAAACTCGTATTGGAGCGTTAACGAGCTAATAAAAACATCGGCAACGGTCTCCGGCGTGATCGTCTGTCCAAAGAGATTGACTTTTGTATTGCGACATTGCCTGTCATCGATGGAGACGATGATCATTGTTGTGGTAGAAATGTCAATGATTCAATTCATAAAATAAAACAAGAGCAGTAGCTTTGTTGCTATTATGAAACTTACACTTCTTTCACAAGTTGATCAAGAGAGCTTTTTAGTGAAGACATCTCAGATAGTACTCGGTCTTTGATCGTTTTCGAGGGATCTGCAAAACAAAGCGGTCAATTCAACCATTATTAGAAAGAAAAACTCAACGAACATGATCAAAAAAGCATACACCAGTAGTTGTGGTCTATAGTGGTTACCACACATGTCTATGAGCTGGAAGACCCGGCCTCTCAGGATCTTAAAATAATTGAGGAGCTGCTGCCTTTGCAACAACACCAGAAAATGGTAAGACTTTCGGGTCTACTCGAAAAAACGACGTCAACTTGTACGCCCTCAGAATCCCTATCAGTTGGGTTTTCCGTTCACCGAAGAGTGATAAACTGAATAGTCGAGTGCTTAAAACAATATGGTCACACCCACGATGAATTTCTTTTGTTCGTGTGCTCCATGTCTTCATCAGTATGCTCTATATATAGAGAATACTAATAAGGCTTTGTTTTCCTTTGTTTCAAAAGCCTTATTACTATGCTCTATATATAGAGAATACTAATGAGGCTTTGTTTTCCTTTGTTTCAAAAGCCTTATTACTATGCTCTATATGTAGAGAATACTAATAAGGCTTTGTTTTCCTTTGTTTCAAAAGTCTTATTACTATGCTCTATATAGAGAATACTAATGAGGCTTTGTTTTCCTTTGTTTCAAAAGCCTTATTACTATGCTCTATAAATACTAATGAGGCTTTGTTTTCCTTTGTTTCAAAAGCATAGTAATTCAAAAGCATAGTAATGCTCTATATATAGAGAATACTAATAAGGCTTTGTTTTCTTTTGTTTCAAAAGTCTTATTACTATGCTCTATATAGAGAATACTAACGAGGCTTTGTTTTCCTTTGTTTCAAAAGCCTTATTACTATGCTCTATATATAGAGAATACTAATAAGGCTTTGTTTTCCTTTGTTTCAAAAGCCTTATTACTATGCTCTATATAGAGAATACTAATAAGGCTTTGTTTTCCTTTGTTTCAAAAGTCTTATTACTATGCTCTATATATAGAGAATACTAATAAGGCTTTGTTTTCCTTTGTTTCAAAAGCCTTATTACTATGCTCTGTATATAGAGAACACTAATAAGGCTTTGTTTTCCTTTGTTTCAAAAGTCTTATTACTATGCTCTATATATATAATACTAATGAGGCTTTGTTTTCCTTTGTTTCAAAAGCCTTATTACTATGCTCTATATATAGAGAATACTAATAAGGCTTTGTTTTCCTTTGTTTCAAAAGCCTTATTACTATGCTCTATATATAGAGAATACTAATAAGGCTTTGTTTTCCTTTGTTTCAAAAGCCTTATTACTATGCTCTATATATAGAGAATACTAATGAGGCTTTGTTTTCCTTTGTTTCAAAAGCCTTATTACTATGCTCTATATAGAGAATACTAATAAGGCTTTGTTTTCCTTTGTTTTAAAAGTCTTATTACTATGCTCTATATAGAGAATACTAATGAGGCTTTGTTTTCCTTTGTTTCAATAGTCTTATTACTATGCTCTATATATAGAGAATACTAATGAGGCTTTGTTTTCCTTTGTTTCAATAGTCTTATTACTATGCTCTAGATAGAGAATACTAATAAGGCTTTGTTTTCCTTTGTTTCAATAGTCTTATTACTATGCTCTATATATAGAGAATACTAATGAGGCTTTGTTTTCCTTTGTTTCAATAGTCTTATTACTATGCTCTATATAGAGAATACTAATGAGGCTTTGTTTTCCTTTGTTTCAATAGTCTTATTACTATGCTCTATATAGAGAATACTAATAAGGCTTTGTTTTCCTTTGTTTCAAAAGCCTTATTACTATGCTCTATATATAGAGAATACTAATAAGGCTTTGTTTTCCTTTGTTTCAATAGTCTTATTACTATGCTCTATATAGAGAATACTAATAAGGCTTTGTTTTCCTTTGTTTCAATAGTCTTATTACTATGCTCTATATAGAGAATACTAATGAGGCTTTGTTTTCCTTTGTTTCAAAAGTCTTATTACTATGCTCTATATAGAGAATACTAATGAGGCTTTGTTTTCCTTTGTTTCAATAGTCTTATTACTATGCTCTATATATAGAGAATACTAATGAGGCTTTGTTTTCCTTTGTTTCAAAAGTCTTATTACTATGCTCTATATAGAGAATACTAATAAGGCTTTGTTTTCCTTTGTTTCAATAGTCTTATTACTATGCTCTAGATAGAGAATACTAATAAGGCTTTGTTTTCCTTTGTTTTAAAAGTCTTATTACTATGCTCTATATAGAGAATACTAATAAGGCTTTGTTTTCCTTTGTTTCAAAAGTCTTATTACTATGCTCTAGATAGAGAATACTAATAAGGCTTTGTTTTCCTTTGTTTCAAAAGCCTTATTACTATGCTCTATATAGAGAATACTAATGAGGCTTTGTTTTCCTTTGTTTCAATAGTCTTATTACTATGCTCTATATAGAGAATACTGATGAGGCTTTGTTTTCCTTTGTTTCAAAAGTCTTATTACTATGCTCTATATAGAGAATACTAATGAGGCTTTGTTTTCCTTTGTTTCAAAAGCCTTATTACTATGCTCTATATAGAGAATACTAATGAGGCTTTGTTTTCCTTTGTTTCAAAAGCCTTATTACTATGCTCTATATATAGAGAATACTAATAAGGCTTTGTTTTCCTTTGTTTCAAAAGCCTTATTACTATGCTCTATATAGAGAATACTAATAAGGCTTTGTTTTCCTTTGTTTCAAAAGTCTTATTACTATGCTCTATATAGAGAATACTAATAAGGCTTTGTTTTCCTTTGTTTCAAAAGCCTTATTACTATGCTCTATATAGAGAATACTAATGAGGCTTTGTTTTCCTTTGTTTCAAAAGCCTTATTACTATGCTCTATATATAGAGAATACTAATAAGGCTTTGTTTTCCTTTGTTTCAAAAGCCTTATTACTATGCTCTATATAGAGAATACTAATAAGGCTTTGTTTTCCTTTGTTTCAAAAGTCTTATTACTATGCCCTTTATTTCGACAACGTTTGTCTTATTTGGCAGAACTTTTAAAATGACAAAGTAACTTCTTTTGAAGATTTTCGTTTCTTCGCTTTCTTTTTGAGATATATCAGTTTGTTTGATATGCAAATGTCCGGAATTTACGTCACACATGCATAATGACTTATAGGGCTGTGATCCCAAACGTTGTCGAAATAAAGAATAATTTTACTTGGTTTATATAAAGGTTTACCTTCATTTCCCGTAGACTCCATGACAGATTTCGGTGTATTTAAAAGTTCTGATACCTAGAATGTGAACAAGTCATAAAAATATTAACACTGCATATTCTGAACACAATGTGAAAATGTGTTATAAACACTTGAAATCACAGTAATATAGGCATTTGAAATCAGTTATACATGGAGAATAAAATGATAACAACCTTGCTGAATTATTTTCAATTTCAAATAGAACTTGTTACGATTTATAATAATAGTAATAATAATAAAATAAATAATAATAATAATAATAATAATGGGAACTTTATTTAAATCTTTTGTTATATATACAATTATAAATCTCGCTCAATGAGGTAATTTACAATTGACTTCTTGAACCACTATAAACTATCAATTAAAGATTATACAAATGAAAATATGAATATATACGTCTATTTTAAAAGTTCATTAATTCAGGATTTGTCCATTCTTTGTTTCTACAGCAGAAAATATAACATGTTGTTCTAATGGCGATAGATGTTATTTTTTTAATGCAGTAGTTTTGGTATTTCTTATCAAGACCTACATCACTTAACATCTTTAGAAAAGTAGAGCATTCTTTTGAGAAAATACCGAGAGAACTAATCGAGAGATTTACAAATTTTACATTTTTATATTGTTCTTTTTGTTGTCTAATAACGTCTATGTATTTAGGTTTTTTGCGTTCAACGTTGTTTTCGAGGTTTGATTCAAATCCGACAGTAAGTTCAAGGATATAGAGGTAGTCATTAAAAATAGATAAAAGCAAATCTGGACGATGCATCTCACCAGTTATTATTGATTGCCTTTTGTATCCGGGAAGATCAACGAAGAGATTAGAGTTGTTGACAGGTTGTAGTGTTTTTGCGAGAAAGTTGAGGACAAAGTCGTTATAATAATAATTTAATCACTTCCTATGAACCTTGGCATATCGCAATAGCTACTGCCAAGTTTAAAAATACATAGTAGTTTGTTAGCCTATACTAACACTCAACTTATCATAACAACTTTTTGACCCTATGTCTCCAGATATGGTTGGCCATTATTACATTTGAAATCGAGCACCATCTAAGCAATAGTTTTATCGCATCTTTCTTAATATTCAATCTCCTCAAGTCCATATACACATTTTGTCGGATACAACCTAATGCACCGAAACAAAGTACCACTAGACTCACTGTCCAATTCTGAGAACTTAAATAGTCACATAGCCGCTTGTAATGACGCAGTTTAGAATTATACGCCAGTTCAAACTACATATCAAAACACAGTTACTTCAACAATTATAATCTCCCGCGCGATTACATTCACAATGACTGGTTTTCGGGCTGCGATTTCTTTCAGATCATCACGAAGCTCAGGCAGGATTGACTCAAACAGCTTGTTAGTAAATAATCGGAGTCTCCGGTTGCTGACAGAAATTTCATCAAGCACTTTATTTACAATGCGATCATGGCGCCTGTTGTAAAAATTTCGAAACTCGTGACAGCCGTTAAAGAGGTGGGCGGTACTTTCTGTATATAATAATAATAATAATAATAATAATAATAATAATAATAATAATAATTTTAGATGAAGAGAGGATTTATTAATGCATCGGATGCGTTGATTCGAAGACCTCTCGAGTTCGATTTTTCACATACACATATTTGACCAATAATAATAATATAACAGTTCTTTAAAACGCATTATACATATGTCTCAAATGCTTTTTACAATAAAATTAAAATTGATCAAGAGTTATCTTAAAAAGATGTGTTTTCAAATTGGCTTTGAAATCATCAACTGTTGAACAAAGTTTAACAGAAGCAGGTAAAGGGCTCGGAGCCGCTCAAGAGAAGGATTTATCTCCATATGTTATGGTTAAGAAATTGCGGTTACTTGAGCGTAGTTAACGAGTAGGAGTATATTGATGAAAAAGATCAGCAATGTAAATAGGGGCGAAGCCATTGAGGGTTTTAAAAGTTACCAGAAGAAACTTAAACACTATCACTCCTAGTGTATATCCTTAATACAAATGGTTGATAGAATATAGTACATACATAAATACAACAAATAAATAAACGAATAAAAGAATAAATAAGGAAACAAACAAACAAACAAACAAACAAACAAACAAACAAACAAACAAACAAATAAATAAATAAACGAATAAAGGAATAAATAAATAAACAAATAAATATATTAACAAATAATAAACAAATAAAATTCACGAATTAACAAATAAATAAACGAATAAAGGAATAAATTAATAAATAAATAAACAAACAAATAAATAAATAAAGGAATACATAAATAAACAAACAAATAAACAAATAATAAACAAACAAAATTAACGAATTAACAAATAAACAAATAAATAAAGGAATAAAGGAATAAATAAATAAATAAACAAACAAATAAATAAACGAATAAAGGAATAAATAAATAAATAAATAAACAAATAAATAAACAAATAAACAAATAAAATTAACGAATTAACAAATAAACAAATAAACAAATAAATAAACGAATAAACGAATAAAGAAAAAAACAAAAACGAATAAAGGAATAAATAAACAAACAAATACAAAGATTAACAAATAAACAAATAACTAAATAACCTAAATCATTGACATATTGAAAACATTCATCCAAGCTCACCTGGGACTTCTTCTCCAAACAATAATCACTTTTAGTCTTATCCAATGCACAACTATTAACGTCTTTTGAAGCAACTATATCGCACGATTTACTATCGTTATTCACTGTGGTACAGGCAGCATCTGTGGTACAAGGAAAATTTGTGGTAGAAGGAACATCTGTGGTGCAAGGAGCATCTGTAGTATTTGTGGACATCTGTCTATCCGCTATTGCTGTATTTTGATCCTCTTTTACTGTGTTCTCGTGAGATATGCCGTCATTTGTATTCAGACGGATCAGCTTCGCGCTTTTTGGACGGGGACTAGGGACGACATCTGCGAATGAAACAGTCATAATATGTATGTGAAATGAAATAAACTCTTCATCGAAACGAGGGTGAGACGTTAACTGGTAAACAGAGGGTATTACTTCATGTCGTTTATCAAATATTAGGGACTTTAAGATCTACGACGCCGCAAGCTCGACGACGCGGCCCTCAAAACGTTAACAGCGGTGTGAATTGAAGCATTTGAAACAAGCCATCGTAAAATGACTACCATATATGAGATTTATGACCTCCAAAACGCTCCAGTTCTGCTAAAACGATTGTAGTGTTTGAGCTGAAGTCAACATTAAGGAACAGATCTCGTCTCTCAGCGAATTCCCGTCGTTCTGAAGACGTGAAAATGCTCAGAGTTGCGTTATAAACAGAACGAGGACGGTGTTGAGAATACTCTTGAGACTACAAATAATTTATTTTCTTTGTTTCGCATGAATAATTCTTTGTTTTGAAGGCCACGTTGTCGAGGTTGTCGCGTCGTAGATCTTAAAGTCCCTAATCTTTACGCACGCGCTGTGATTGGTCAGCTTGCCGTTGTAAAACCTCTTTTCCAATCATCACAAAAACTTGCTCAGTATTAGTTTCCAGTTATCTAAGCTCTAAAATCGCGACGCTAGGGCACGATGTTTTATTATGTTTTATACCATTTCTTAGGTGAATACCCCCAATAGGCTAGAGGCCCACAATTGATACGAGTTCCGAGGGCCTACGACATAAGGTCGTTATCCGAGAAGACCCAAAAGTCTTATCATTAGCTGGTATTATTACAGCACTTTCTCCTCAATTAGTTTTAAGATCCTGGGTGCTGGTACGACCCTGGATTTTAACCTGTCTCCCCAGTAAGCTCTATATATAACTGGAGAACTGTTGATATTTGACGAGTTTATTTATTCAATTTGTACTATAAAACTCCACAAAACTGGTTTGGGGATTTTACATATTCGTAATTTCTGGGTTCTGCAAAGAGGAAATATCTTGCCGTCCGAAAATTTCATCTTCATGCCTTTTTTCCATGCTAAAGTTGATTTACTATTCACAGGAAATGACGCCAAAGCAGGGACACACAAAGTCGTTGCACACTAATAGCGGAGCGCGTTAATGCTATTTATAATAATAATAATAAAGACGTATTAGGAGCATTATACAATAGTCTCAATGCTCTTACAACAATATATATATTCTTAAAGTTGCTTTTAAAACTAATTACAGTTTCATTATAAGATAAAGCCTACTACATATATTAACACTATGAACAATAACTATTAATTTTAAAAAAGAAAAGTCTTAACTGCAGACTTAAAACTACTTAACATTTCAAAGCTTCTAATTTCCTGTGGTAATGAATTCCACAGCTTTGGCGCTGCAACCGAGAATGCTCTGTCTCCATGAGTCACCGTTTTGGATTTTGGCTCGAGTAGCAGATTTTGGTCAGATGATCTCAAAGTACGAGTAGGTTTATATTTAGTTAGCAAATCAGTAATATAAACAGGCGCCTGGCCATGCAAAACCTTGAAAGTAATTATTAGTATCTTAAAAACAATCCGTGATCTCACCGGCAACCAGTGAAGATTACGTAGCGCAGGGGAGATATACTCCGATTTTTTAACCCCTGCGACAAGTCTAGCAGCTGTATTTTGAATTCGCTGTAACTTGCTCAATTCAGTATCTGGTAAGCCATATAGGATGCTATTACAGCTGTCAAGTTTTGATGTTATGAATGCATGCACCAACTTCTCACAGTCCTTTTTACTCAAACATTTCTAGAACCAAAACTCAGACAAACAAACCAAAATTGAATCTCAAGGGATTCCTAAATAGCCATTTTCTATTGTTAGGAATGCAAGAATAAACAAGAATAAATTATAGACTCAGACAAACATACATACTGACGTCATTACCGCGCTTCGCTATTCAACAGTGAAATACAAAGAAAGTTTGACTCTGAACTTTAAACACACCTGTTTAGGCAAAATTCGCTCAATTCCCAAACTTTCATTGTACTTCATTGCTGAATCAATGTTTAATGTTTTGCGTGACCCTGCTTTGACGTTCGTGTGAATAGTAAATCACTTTAGCATGCGACAACATTTTACAATTCTTCTCAAGAGATTCCAAAGATTATACAAATATGTAAAATCCCCAAACTCCGGATAGGCACTTTAACAATCCCGCGAATTCCGGTCGAGTTCGCAAAAACTGAACTTACTATTTCTGCTTAGTATTTTGGAGATCCCAACTTCGGATACGCCAAGATTACAGTTAACCAAGCGAAACGTCTTAAGAAAGATTGCCACAGTTTTCGTCCCACTGGGATTTATCAGTCCGTTTATTGTCATTGCGAAGATATTACTCCTGCAACTGGGGGCACTAGGTTATGGATGGGATAAGAAAGTAAGAGATGATATATCCCGGAGAATCGAAAAATGGTTTGACCAGTTAGAAACACTGACTACGGTGACGATACCCAGATGTCTACGTGATGCAGACACAGTTGTATCCAAAGAAATTATCACATTTGTCGACGCATCTCAAAAAGCGTATGGTGTCGCCGTATATATCCGACACGAATATGAGAATCAAGCAGTTACTTGTCGACTGGTAGCATCGAAGTCCAAGGTGGCGCCGCTTACCCCAACGACAATACCGAGATTGGAGCTCATGGGAGCTGTTCTGGGATCTGTTCATCGTAGTATTGGGCATTGCGATGAAGATGGTGACTTTCTATTCAGATAGTAATGACGTTTTATGGTAGATTCGTGGGAGAGGCAAAGATTTCCGACCTTTCGTGGCAAATCATATTGGTGAAATCCAAAGTAGCTCAGATCCGTCGCAGTGGCAACATGTACCTACACTCCAGAATCCAGCCGATTTGTGTACAAGAGGTGCTAGTCGCTAGCTAAATTCCGGTACGCCGGTGAAGTCGAATAAAATTCGGATAAAATTCCTCCATATTGGGACTATGAATAGTTCATTTGATTTGAAATAAGATCCTAATATGAACCTCTCAAGACATAATGAACCTCTCCAATAAAACATAAACATGTTTACAAATAATTTGGTAGTCGTAATCTGACAAAAATACGTAATTTCTATAAAATCACTTTTCAGACAATCCTGGACAAAATTATGTGAAAAACGCAAGACATCCAACGTTAATTACCTACTTTCTTTTTATTGCCCAATTTCTGCCTAAATAAAACGTTCCTTCCCCTTCCCCCCACATCATTGTTGTGTTATTCCACGATAAACAAAAAAGTAAGTCCGAGTAAAATGATTTTAATAATGCAAAAGCACGCGCTGCGTCCACATGAATGTTGTGCAGGGTTGTAGCTAAAAGTTCGTTGTAGTGACAAGGCCCAGATTGGTTGACAAAAGATCATGATCATTGGCCAAAAATGAAGACTAAAAGTCATCCAACAACAATGCCATAAATGAGAGCACCGCAAGCTACGTTTTTGGCAACCCGTAGTGCAGAGAAGTTAGAATGTAAAACGAAGCCAGATGCGAAAGAATGAAGGTTGGACCCCAAACGCTTTTCAAATTGGTCGTGGTTAATACGAGTTTTAGCGAGAGTAAGAAGAGTGTTGTTCAACATGCGTAATAGTGATCATAAACGAACGACTAAGAAACTGACCATACAAGAACTTAAAGAAGCCGAAGAGGAAGTTATTCGTTTTGCCCAACGCCAAGCTATTAAAGATGGTAAACCGGTGTCAAAAAAGAGCCAGCTTGTCAAGCTAAATCCTAGAATCATTCGTTCCAATGGTCGCCTAAAGTTTCCAGAGGAACTGCCGTATGACGTTCGGTTTCCTGTCATTCTATCAAGAGGTCATTGGATCACAAAATTAATTGTAAAGTATTATCACGAGAAAGCCAACCACGCAGCTGGAGTAAATTTCATTCTCAGCCAAATTAATGAGAGATATTGGATCATCGCGGCATGAGAGGAGATCCGTGAGTGGGAAAATCAGTGTCACAGCTGCAAAAGAAAACGAAACAAGCCAGCCAACCAAATCATGCAGCACCACTTCCAAAGGTGAGATTATCACCATCCCGAACCGTGGACGGAAGAGGCAAAAACAATATTTATGTGTGTTTACATGTTTATCAGTCCGAGCTGTACACCTGGAGATGGCGTGGATGTTGGATACCGATACATTTCTTAATGCATTTGCCCGATTTACCAACAGAAGAGGTGTACCCAAGGAAGTTGTTAGCGACCACGGAACTAATTTCGTTTGAGCGTTAAATGAGCTGAAGGAGCTTACAAGTCAACTAGATCAAGAAAATATCAAACGGAAGACATCTGAGAAAGGAGTTAGATGGTTGTTTAACCCACCGACTTCTCCACACTTTGGAGGAGCCTATGAAATCATGGTGAAGGCGGCCAAGAAAGCAAAGAAAGGCAAGAAAGCAAAGAAAGGGTAACAGTGAGGTCAACGATGAAGAGCTGATCACCGTTTTTACTGAAGCAGAGAGCCTTTTGAATTCTCGACCACTTACCTATCAGTCATCTGATGCTCGTGATATAGTTCCGCTAACTCCAAACCATTTTCTCTATGGTCAGATGGGAGGTCAGTTTGTCCCAGAATCGGTGGAAACGACTGGATTTCATCCCCAACAACGATGGAGAAAAGTGCAACACCTAATTTCATTGGTATAGCGAAGATGGTTGAAGGAATATCTATCTATGCTTACCATCCGACCCAAGTGGACAGACGTGGTAAAAGATTTACAGCCTGGTGATATAGTGTTGGTCGTGCAGCCAAGTCTTGTTCGTGGGGACATTGGCCTTTGGGACGAATTCTTGTAACGTATCCTGGGAGAGATGGGCATAACAGAGTAGCGAAAGTACAATGTGGAGACAAAACACTTATCCGACCAATACACAAGTTGATCCCGATGAACAGTTAAAACATTTTAGCTTAAAATTGTTCACACTTGAACTAGAAGCTCTCAGTGTGGGGAGAGGGAATGTTCAGAAGAGTTATTTAATTTGTTTATGTTCTGTTACTAATTTATGCTAATTATTTTGGACGAGTAAAAGAACTGGGACGAGAGCGAGAACAGACCTGGAGGAGAACAGTTTTTAATTTTAAACCGATCGAAGGAAGTTTATTATTTCATTATTTATGGTTTATTAAAGTTCTTATAAATTCATATCGTGTGGAGCTATCGTCTACAAAACAGTTACCGTGCCAAAAATATGGTCATTTTTGAGGTTTAGCGAATCAACAACCACACTGCAGCTCGTGCTGCTGACTTAGATAGAACCTGCAAGCCCGTAATAGTCTGGCAGTCGTCTAAACCTCCTGGGAGAACTTCTACGTGGAAGTGGCCCTTTGGCCTGTTTAGGATCACCTACGTCAGATCTTGTCGCTGGATAGATCGACTGCTTTGCTGGGAGTCTTTTAACGGCTGTCACATGTCGCATAAAGCGCTGGTTGTTTCCTTCCACAACGAGGGAGTCTCCTTCCACAGCGGTTACCTTGAAAGGTTTTGGGTATCATGGAAGAGTTGTCTTTTTTGTTTTATTGCGAGTAACTATGGTGTAGCCCGCTGTTGGGCCATGTGATGATGTCCTGTGTTGTGAAATCGCTTGGACATTTCCTTCTTTCTTGTGTCGCGTTCTCGAACAGAGGACCACTTCGTAGGATTTATTGCCGGTAGCTTATCGTTAAGGGTGGTGCGACCGAACATCATCAAGTGCTGGAGATTGCCCAGTGTTCGAATGTGTTACGATCCGCGAACAACCATTCGTCCAGGGCGCTTCGCCAGTTGCGACCTTCGTGTTTGCCGTTTTGTTTTTACTCATGTTCACACACTCTACTTTACCGTTCGCTCTTGGATAGTTGGGGGTGATTTGCCGGTACTTCATGGTAACATTACAATATGTATCCCTGCTTGATCCCACATTCATCCATGATGTGCGCAAAACTGGCTTAACAGAAGTTCTGGGCTTTGTCTTTGACGATTTACTTCGGTATGCCATATCACGTAAAGATGCGGTGCAAACGAGGCTCCAAGGCAGCTGTCGTGATTGTTTTCATGATCTCCACGTCCGAATATTGACTGTAGTATTGATACCGACGAGCAGATTTGGCTCCAGTTGGGAAATAGTCCAACGGACTAAACGCCCACTAGGAGCCTCGGGGAGGGGAATCGGCTTGCGAGGTGTTGTCTGTGATTAGGTTAGGATTAATATTTTTTTGAATCTGAGACTCCCAGACGAATTACAAATAGATGTTGGCGTACGAATGCCACTTCATGGGTAAATTCAACACCAGGCTCTTGTGATCAATGGCATGCTCCGCCATACCAACTCAAATACTGTCTTTAATTAATGTTAATATAAAACTAGAGAACACAAAGTCTGGGAGAAATGGATTCGTAAAATGCAAAACAGACCTTCATTTACTTTCGCTAGCTTCTTTCGATTCCCATTAATTTTCCAAGCAAGAGCACTTGGTGAGATTCCTGTTTTGCCTTCAAAATTGAACAACAAACTACAATCCTGGACAAAATTCATGTGGACACTGCGCGTGCTTTTGCATTATTAAAAGCATTTTACTCGGGAACCAACAAAATACGGTCTCCCCTCCCCCTAAGCAATGTTGGTGAATCTATACAACACGCAAAAACCGAGCATTTGTTTTTATTTATCGTGGAATAACACAACATTGACGTGGGGGGAAGGGGAAGGGGAAGGAACGTTTAATTTGGGCACAAATTGGGCAATAAAAAGAAAGTAGGTAATTAACGTTGTATGTTTTGCGTTATCCACATAATTTTGTCCAGGATTGTAGTTTATAACCACTGTCTATAACTACTACTTATAGCCGCTTTTATCGCAAAGGTGGTCAACTTGAACATAATATAGTACGCACCAATATGGCGCCGAATGCCTTCGTTTTTTCCAACCTCGTACCCAGGGTCTTCTCAGTGCCCGGGATGGGAGGGGAGTGGAACGAGGGAAGAGAAGACCCTGGTAAAGGCTGGTTACGTGACTCCAAGGATATTGGATTATTTTGTAACCTGGCTTATTTTCGCTTATATCATCCGGGGGGCCGTGTAAACGGCCTGTGAAAACATACCACAAACTTTTATAATTGAAAGTACACTATAAGGATAATTTTAAAATATTACAATTTATTGGAAAGACAGTACGGACTAGACAGAAGTTGAAAGATGGTGGATTACTTCGAAAAATACGTTGATTTACTGGACATTTGTTGCTGTCATAGTGTCATATTAAAGATAAACGATGATCAACGCCTGCACAGTTCGAATTTACAGTCTGACTATGTGACTAGTATTTTAAATATTAAAAGTGTTGAAAGCATTTATAGGGATTTCAAATTTCTGGTGTGGTTATATTTTTAAATTATCTATATACTGATACTATACTTTCAAGTTTGTGGTATGTTTCCACAGCGATGCGGCCCCCCGGATGATATAAGCGAGAATAAGCCAGGTTACAAAATAATCCAATATCCTTGGAGTCACGTGACCAGCCTTTACCAGGGTCTTCTCTCCCCTCGTTCCACTCCCCTACGAGGTTGCGTTTTTTCTGCCTCACGTAAACTATAAGTTACTGGACCCAGTCCTATTTTGGAGATCAGTGTACATACAATTACCAATAATCAGTAAGTGTGCAATGGCCTTAAAGTGCCACTACGATGAAAATTCACCCCCGTCTTTTAGATTTTCTTTAGCATAGAATAATATTTCAGGGTCGAAAGTGATCATCGATGTAAAAAAAAACTAAACATTTTATTTTGAAGTAAGTATTTTGAGCTCTGAAATCACTATTATTTAGGCCACCATTACTAAAAACGTGTTCCAAGTGAGCCCGCAATTTCAAAAGGTAATATTGTTTGTGACGTCGGATTCTCAATGCTACGCCTGAATTTCTGTCGAGGTTATTTGTTTTCTTGTTTTTTTCGAGAAGTAGATGAAATATCCAGCCTTTCAAACGAAGAATTTGAAAAAACGACCTTGATTTACTTGAAGAATTAGCCACGTGGAATCTTCGCGTTGAGAATTTTACGTCACTTCCTTACGCTGGTCAAGAACATGAACGATTAATGGCGGACATAACAACTCCAGATTCGGAGTAAGAAAAATAATACTTGTCATCGTCGAATCGCAAAACGGTTTCGACCGAGTAATATTTAGCAGCTCTGCTTTATAAATACGTAAAAATATCGATAGGTAAAAATTTGATCGTAGTGGCACTTTAAATTACCAATAATTGGTAATTGTAGAGTTAGAATCCAACCCCAACGCAACACCAATCCTAACCCTAACCCCCCGCCAAATGGTTTTTTTTTTAACCCTAACCCTCCGCCTAATGAGTTTTCTAACCTCCCCTACTTGGGGGCTAGATTAATAGACTAGTGAGGGATACTAAGCATGTGGAATAAGTAATTCACTGTTATACGCATGCGTGACTCCAAAGTCCTGGTGACTGCTCCTACAATTACCAATTATCGGTAATTCAAGGTCATTGCACACTTACTGATCATTGATAATTCTAGGTAGGACGACATGTTGAGATATAAGGCATTACCTTCATCCTCGTTCCCAATCTTCGCTCTCGCTAATCCCAATCTTTTGATCTTAATTTTCTTCATTGGTCTCGCAGTCGTCTTAGCAAGCTTCTTCTCTTGGACAACTTTACTTGTTTTCGTAGCTCCATCTAAATTATCTTTGGCATTTTCTCTTTCCAAACACTTTTTAGAAACAGTAGTTATGGTCACATCCTTTGTTCTCGGTATTTTCCGAACTACTAAAAGAATGGTAATGATATAATAACTAGCATTATTATATGGCACACGTTACTTCCGGTTAAATCGCGCGTTCTCATTGGCTGAGACGCTCTGACAGCCTGTCGTTACGTTTCCGTAATGGTCCACTGATGTCAAAAATAGGACTGGATTGAGCTTTCTATTGTATCTGATGAGATTTTATTCATCTTTTTAATTTTTTTATATTTTAGATATCTTTATAAATTATGTAATTGTGGTTAGATTGTTATAGGCGCATTTGAAAACTTTGTTGAATTTGCGCGTTATAAATTAATAAATTATTATCATTATTATTTTGAAGCCTGCATATTTGCATAATGTAAATTGACGAGAGATCATTAGAAGCTCCGAGTTTGCAAGCAAATCAAACTGTGACGCTCGCGAAATCGGTTTAGTGTTTGGCCAATATAGTTTCTTTGTTAACATTAAATGCATAAAATCTTGAACCTAATTTGACGTCTTATATTACGCTTCTCTCACTGTATAATTAAAGCCAACGGCGGCCATTACTAAGCGACCAAAGACGCAGTAAATCTGTAGGTAGGCCATGAATCGTTTTACCCAGTAATTTGAAAAACGTCTTCTGGTCCTCTTTATAGTAAAATTATTTTATTTTGTCGATGGTAAGAGCACATAATCCAACAAAAAACATCATAGGATCCTCAGTTGGTCCCTTAGTAATGGCTGACTTCCGGCTTCATTTTCTGAACAATAGTTACTCGATCCAGTCTTCTTTCGAGATCAGTGTAATGGACCGGTCCGGATTATGGGTTTTGACGATAAATTTTTTATAATAACAACATTTTTTTTGAAAAGCCCAAAATTAAGTCATGAATGAACCACTATCTGAAGATGAACACTTAGAAAGTGAGTTTTACTATCCTGAAAACTGTAATTACGACGACGAAAACAACAAAATGCCGGTGATGTCTTCCCGTAGCCTGTGTACAGACGCTCGCGGGCGCAAAAAGGCGGCGCTAAGTAGCATCTGTGCATCAGAGCCAAATTGTGTTCTGTAATTTATGTCGATTATTCGCAATGCTTATAGATTGTGTTTATGCTTATAGTAGACTTGCTCGATGTCTGCCTCTTGATTGTTTCGGGTTTATTTAAAGATGGGTTTGTTTCGAGAAGACGGGTTTATTTAAAGATGGGTTTGTTTCGAGAAGACGGGTTTATTTCGAGAGTGGTTTGGTTTCAAAGACGGGTTTGTTTCAAGGTTTTGAAAAGAACCTGTCTCGAAACAAACCCGTATTCTCGAAACAAACCAGTCTTTAAACAAACCAGAAACAATCGAGAGGCAGACTTGGAGCAAGTTTACTGTATACTTATAGCAACTAACGAGTATTCACTAAAAGTTTAAGAAATCATATGAAGAGCAAACTTAGTTCTAATAGACAAATAGAACAAGCTGAAAAGCTAAAACGAAACAGCATAACGAGAATAGGCACTCGATGCATGCTACCTGGAAATATCGTATGATTAACAATTCGATTCCCGCATCTCTTCGACTGTTTGATCATCTTGAAACCAAAATTATGCGTCATCCTTTGAAAGTATTAGCAAACTCTTTAATAGTCTCGTTTACAAGGAATACGTTGAGGCGGCTGAGAAACTGTCTTCGTGGTAAACAACAAACATTGAAAACGGAAGTAGTTCTTAACCAATGCACGTATTAACTAAATTTTCTAAGCGAACAATCATGGTCTATTATCTAAATTCCGTACAGTAGCTACGTCACAGAACTCGATTAACGGCGCTGGTTCATAGTCTGTGTTTTTCAAATTTCACAGACTATGACGTAGGCTAGTCTTCCCGTTGCAAAAACTGCCAAGACTAAATAGACAACTTCATATCGGGCCAACAAAGTGTAAATACAGCAAAGAAAGTGCCATATAATAAACCTCTTATTAACCTCGTCCGCTTGGTCATTACAGGTAAGTCAGACCTCGCGGTCTTGACAGTACGAACCTCGTACAACGGGCTCGATCTGTACTGTCAAGACCTCGGTCTGATATTTTCCTGTAATGACCGCGCTTTTGGTTAATAAGAAGTATCTCGCCTCATTGACGTATTAAATCGTACATAGTAATTAAATGAACAGGAAAGATTGAAGTAATTCTGAAAAATCAATATTTCTTTCTACTGTTTTTATCTTTCTTACCTAATGGTGCAAGTCTTCTTTGGACATTACTGTACTCTGTAATCTTATCATCGTTTGATTTAAGAGAAGATGAAACTTTAATTTCCTCAATCTCTTTAACAGGATTACCATCAACATTGTTCGACTTAACGTCTCGCAGAGTCTTTTTAATAACGGAGCCAGCGAATCCACTTTTCAAGCTCGACGCTAATCTCCTTACTTTACTTGGTGTAACAGTCTGTATTAGGGCTGCCTGTGGGTTGAGTTTTCGCTTTGCGAGTCTCTCGACAAGTGTTTTACGGACATCAGTTGTGCTCGCCATGGCTGGTAAAGCTTTCTTCTGGTCTTCATCACTTGTTACGTTACTAGTAGAACCACCTACTAAAATGAAAATATGTTTTTACAGCACACATACGGGAAATCAGTAGCCTGTGTTACAGGCGTTGCGTTTGGGAGAGGGCGCGCCTGCAATGCAGGCTAGAAAAGCAGAGGAGCTTCTGAAGGCGGATTTCCAGTCCTCGCACGAAGCAACTCGCTGCAGGTACTCGCATGGTTTCCACTGTATTTCCACCACATGCAGCTCGTTGCGATAACTCGCGGGGTTTCAAGACTGATGAAGCGATAGCCGAGTTTTTTTTAACAAACGTCGATGAGTTTGGATATCTTGATGAAGCACTCTTCTCAGTGTTTCAGATATAGCACCTCAAACAAATCGGTATTTACGAGAAAATTGATGTGATAGTTCGATTAATTTATGTAATTTCTTCCTTCAATATCTGATGCAAGTTAACCACCGATACGGTAATGATTTCCTTTGTGCAGTTTTCCCCATGAATTACTAAGGATTTGAAATGTTGACATAATTTGTTTTGATTGGTTATATTTATTGCGAGTACTTGCCGCGAGTAAAAAATAGTTCAAAATTTCCGACTATCTGCCGAGCTACGAGTTGCTTCGTGCGAGGACTGGAAATCCGCCTTTTAGGCATAATACAAGATAGAAGCAGCGTCGAAATTGGACATACTCTCCAACTTCAACTAGTCATATCTTCTTAACTTAATTAATTTGAATGAAGAAACTTTGAAACTAAAGTCAGTAAGATCTTTCATATGAACTCCACTTGTATTTTGACTGCAGTATCCCCTTTAAACTACCTATATCCCCTTTAAACTACCTATATCCCCTTTAAACTACCTATATCCCTTTAAACTACCTATATCCCCTTTAAACTACCTATATCCCTTTTAAACTACCTATATCCCCTTTAAACTACCGATATCCCCTTTAAACTACCGATATCCCCTTTAAACTACCTATATCCCCTTTAAACTACCTATATCCCCTTTAAACTACCTATATCCCCTTTAAACTACCTATATCCCCTTTAAACTACCTATATCCCCTTTAAACTACCTATATCCCCTTTAAACTACCTATATCCCCTTTAAACTACCTATATCCCCTTTAAACTACCGATATCCCCTTTAAACTACCTATATCCCCTTTAAACTACCTATATCCCCTTTAAACTACCTATATCCCATTTAAACTACCTATATCCCCTTAAACTACCTATATCCCTTTAAACTACCTATATCCCCTTTAAACCACCTATATCCCCAATGTTTTGTATTGTTTAATAAACGAGCAGCAGTGTTTTATCAGATTTAAAACACGAGGGCGTAAAACACGTGCTGCGAGTTTATTAAACGGCTTCAAAAACGACCTATTTGATAAGTTCATTGGCGTAGTAATTTTGAAAATCAATGTCGCCTAAGCCAAGAAAATCAAAGATAAAGTTTATGTAAATCAGGACGAATCTTTACACGTATAAAACCTACGACATGATAGTGATTTCCTTTGTCTTTGATTTGATTGCCTTCGATACTTTATAGAGGGTTTTTTTTGAGATGCTAATGAGGTGACGTCAACCTAGTCATTACTTCAGATACAATATTCTGCTACAGAAATTTGACCTAATTCAAACATTGATGGTATATTTAAACGCTATACTAGAGATTTTATCAACTTTTTCACTCAAATCCTCAACCAGTTTATCACACGGAAAGCAGGAAAACCAAATTCCTGGGTTGACATCACACTTATTAGCATTTGAAAAACATAAGGCCAATATATATATATATATATATATATATATATATATATATATATATATATATATATATATATATATATATATATATATATATATTTCTCATCACTTTGTGGGTCATCTCCACTCGTTTTTTTTCCAATTTTCCCCAAACATTCAGCAATTTTTCAGCTTTTATATCTCTTTGATAAATTGAATATGTATTGCCGTTGATCCAATGATCTATTGCCGCTGATCATTGGTTAGACCACAGTCTAACAAAACAGAGTAATTTATAAACTATATAGATTTTGTTCAGTACTCCAATTCCATCCCCACCCTTCACACAAATAAAAAAAAAATTCTTTAAAAAAATTCCTTGTCACCGGGTCATTTTAAAACTGTTGATGTGATGAGAAATTATTATTAATTTTAAAAATTATGTTAATTAACTGTTCAACAAACGTTCAACAAAAGTTGAACAGGCAAAAGCCGTATATTGAATGTTTATGAATAATATCGAATTTTAAAGTGGCTATTCGGGGTTTGGTCTGGACGATCGTCAAGCTCATATCCTCAGAAAAATGATTCTGAGTCCCGTACAGGAACTGTATCGTTTAAGAAATATAATATCGTGTCGTTCGAAAATTTCATCTTCGTGCCTTTTTACTTTTCTAAAGTTGATTTACTATTCACAGGAAATGACGTCAAAGCAGGGACACGCGAAGTCATTGCACATTAATTCAACAGTTTAAGGGTGTTCGGACGTATTTCGTTGCTAGACAACCGGTTGCTAAGGACATTAAGTTCTCCGCGGGAAAATTACTTCCGGTCGGGAAGTTTTTTAAAAACATATTTTTGTAGTATATATATTAATTAAAAAAACCATGAAATAAAAACAAAAAAAATGAATAAGGAACGAGCAAAGTTGTGGAAAGAAAGTACATAAAAGGAGAAAGCAAACTTCGTCTGCAGCAGAATGTCGCTGGCATGCAATTGATGTAAAAGACTTGAAGGACGTCGAGACACAAACGGAAAAACAAACAAAGGACGTAGATACTCAAACTGAAAAAGAAACGAAGGACATAGAAACTCAAACTGAAAAGGCCGAAGTAAAAGACGTTGAAATACAGACTAATTTTTTGGAAGAATACGAGCCCCGAAAAATTGAGAGCAACGAGACAGGACGACGAGAAACATCGACATTGTGCAGCGACGACGCTAGTAGTGAACCTGAAAACATCAAAACCGAGTTTTTCCAAGCATTCAACAATGCCAAAAAATTTAAAAGATGTGTTTAGTGAACTTGGCTTGAATCCTCTCTCTGTCTCAGGAGAGTGAAAAAATTGAAAGCGAATGCATGCTTCAGGAACTGAGCGAAAGTGTCAAACTTGAGGGTGAAATGAACAAAATATTTATGGTTACAAAACATAACCAAAACGAACTTTCTGATAAAATAATAATTATCAAAGATGATGCCCACTACATAATTTCTGCTAAAATGTTGATGGAATTAAGTAAGATTAAACAGTGCGAACAGTGTGGCAGCTCGAACATTGATATCGACGAACTAACCTCTCGAGTTCGTACACGTAGTGATTTGAAGTGTTCCCTAACTGTCATCTGCCACGACAGGCAATTCAATGTGGTAAAACCAAAGCAAAAAACTACATGCCAAATTACATCCTTCTTTGTTTTTTATTCAACGGTCAGTACTACAAAGATTACAGCCAAGTTTTACGAACGGCCGGTCTTCCATTGCGTGCTTTGAACTACATCCGATCAGGCGGGAAGAGGGCCCTCGCCTGATATTCGCAGGCTAGGTTGAACTATTCCGGCAAAAACAAGATTCCTATAATTTCCGCGAGTATTCATCAAATCGCTACTTTGTATTCGTTTGTACATAGGGCTAATACGTCTCCCAAAAAGTACGCATGGATTTTATGAATCAACCAAAAATGACAAAGATATTCCATTTTTTATTGAAAATATCCCACTAAAACGGCCATAAAATCATTAAAATTTGCTCAATTGAGAAATGCATGCGTACTTTTTTGCACATAACAGTTTTCGTTTAGGTGAAACTTGTTTTGTTCACAAAACTTTAAAATTGGCAGAAATTATAGGTTTTTCCTGATCTCGATGACGTCACGATGACGTCATCGTATGACGTCACCGAACAAAAGATCTTCGTTCATATATACCACGTGCAGGATATCTAGCATGGGGATCAAATTTGTAAAGCTCCAGAAGCCCTGTGGTCAAATCAAGTTTTCCCTAGCAACAGGCCAAAATAAATATGTCTGAACACCCTTAATACAAAGAAAGTTTGACTATGAAAAACACACCTGTTTAGACAAAATTCGCTCAATTCCCAAACTTTCATTGTATTTCACTGCGGAAGCAATATGTAATGTTTTTGTGTGTCCCTGCTTTAACGTCATTTCCGGTGAATAGTAAATCACTTTAGCAGGGGGAAAGGTATGAAGATGAAATTTTCGCACGACAAGATATTTTACAATTCTTCTCAAGACATTCCAAAGATCACAAATATGTAAAATCTCCAAACCCCGGATAGGTAAATAATATTGAATTTGAGGTGCTAGGCACTTCAACTACATTACTTCTGCGAAGTGCAAACCCAACATTTCTTTCTCCTGTTTATTTTTCTCTTACCTGATGGTGTGACTCTTCTTTCGACATTACTGTACTCTGTAACCTTCTGTTTTGATTCAACAAAAGTTGAAACTTCAATCTCTTTAATGGGATTACCATCAACATCTCCAGACTCAATTTTTCGCATAACTGAGCCCGTAAATCTCGACGCCAATCTCCTTACTTTACTTGGTGTAACAGTCTGTTTCAGGGCTGTCGGTGGGTTGAGTTTTCGCTTTGAGTGTCTCTCAGCAAGTGTTTCAGTATACAATGTGCTTTTAGGGACATCTGTTATTCTCGCAATAGGTGGTAAAGGTCTCTTTTGATCTTCGTCGCTCGTTACGTTACTAGTAGATCCAGCACTACCACTCCTACCCTGATTACCACCAGTTGTACCCAACTTCCTACCCCTTCCTGTATTCCGTAATGGTTTAAGCGGTTTTAATTTTCGACAAGAGTTCTTCTTCACATCAATGGCGCCACTTTTCAACGTAGATACATCAGGCGTCTTTGTCTGTTCACGTTTTGTCAATTTACCATGTTTTATTTCATCACAGACGGTACTTTTCAACGTGGATGTATCAGGCGTCTTTGTCTGTTCACGATTTGTCAATTTACCATGTTTTATTTCACCACAGACGGTACTTTTCAACGTAGATGTATCAGGCGTCTTTGTCTGTTCACGTTTTGTCAATTTACCATGTCTTATTTCATCACAGACGGTACTTTTCAACGTAGATCTATCAGGCGTCTTTGTATGTTCACGCTTTGTCAATTTACCATGTCTTATCTCATCCAAGCTCTTCACTTTGACTCTACTAAACTTGCAGTCTATATCCCTTATACTTCTTTCCTCGCTTTTACCAACCCCGGCATTAATACCACCGAAACTAAGCTCCTCACCGGGATTTTCTACCACGGAAGTCTCATCCCCTTCTAAATGTTTTTCTTTAGGCATAGCTCTCAGTGGCGGAATCCGTCTTGGTTTCCGTTGCGACGAGAGTGTGTTGTTAGTAATGTTATCAACATTATTTGTTAGGGTAGCGGCAATTTCCACAGGGGTCTCTACAGTCGGAGTCTCTACAGCCGAGGTCTCTACAGCCGGGGTCTCTACAGCCGGGGTCTCTACAGCCGGGGTCTCTACAGCCGGGGTCTCTACAGCCGGGGTCTCTACAGCCGGGGTAACAACAGTACCGGAGTTTTCACCACCTCCACTGGACGCCTGCTCCTTCATTTGTTGTCGTTCCCGCAGTTTTTTCAAAGCTTTATCTCGTAAAATTTCTTCTAAAGTTTTCACCCCAAAAGTAAGGTTTGCCTCATCGCTAACACCTTTGTCAATTTCCTGAAAATCTGTCTCCTCGTCTTTTACTGCATATGTGGAATCCTCTCTCCGTTCTACGAAAAGGCGTTAAGAGAAAGTTGAAAGGGTAAGGTACTAGCGGTTAGGGATATGAACTGATAATCAAAAATGGAAACCGATAATTAACAATTATTGGATTCGGTTTTCGCATGATATCGAGAATAACCGTGGTCATTATAATAATGGTGTTATTATGTATAAGAAGTGGTAAAGCAATGCGCCGTCAAAATATATTTAAGTAAGTTATACATAGTGCTGTACAAGGTCAAAAGAAGCCACGTAAAGACACGTTACTTTATAAACAAACTTATTTTCTTCTCTTTCAAGTAGTCGTATAGAAGATTCTCAGAGCTGTCTTCGTAGCTCGTTTTGTGTTCACTGCCTGCTTGTCATCTAATAGTTTCTTCAAATCGTTTTCTGTTACGTTGGCGAATCTTTGCGAAGAACGCGCCATTTTCCTATTTAGAGTGGCACCACTAGATCGAGTGGTTCTCTAGCTAGGACTTATATCCCGGATAAGCTATCCAGGCTTCATATAACCAGCCCCAGATGTTTAAACTTGGGGGCATGTTTATGATCATGCTATCTTTTGGAAACAGCGCGTATAAAATGTATGTATAGTATGTGCCATGTTCGAATTAGCAACACATTTATAAAATGATTTAAAATAACTATCAATTTCTTTATGTCTCTGTGTTCACGCATTTTCATGCATTGCTTCTTAAGTCTACATGTTCTACCATAATTGCAGAGTCACATGTACGCATTGCGTGCCTATTTTTTTTATTCGGCTTTCCATAGTGAAGGGCTAAATACGCCGACCATATACCGAATACAAATTCAAATATTTAAATTAAAAGCTACATTGATATTGAAGAGGTTTTTACAGATACCAGTAAATTCAGAATATTATTTTACTCTAAATGTATTTTAACCAAATCATTAGATTAACCAACCATAACACACTAAAATAAAGTACCATAGAAGACAGTAAAAAATGTCATTCACCTGAAATACTTTTCTTCACTTTACGATGTTTGTTCGTGGTACCTGAATAACGTCAGGAAAACATGGAAATAGAAATGTAAAACGGGCCTACAACGTCAAAATTTTTATTGTCTTTGGAAGAACTTATTTTGAAGATTTTCGTTTCTTCGCTTTCTTTTTGAGATATATCAGTTTGTTTGATATGCAAATGTCCGGAATTTATGTCAAACATTCATGAGTTATCAGAGAATGTTATAACTTTGAGTTCATCAAATAAAAACACTAAAGTGTGAATAACACGTGTGCGTGTTTCTCCCACAACACCAAACTTCTCAATTTTAAAGGATTTCGTTCGAGAATGAAAGAGATACACACATTTCTCTAATAAGTCATTATGCATATGTGACGTAAATTCCGAACATTTGCATATTAAACAAACTGATATATCTCAAAAAGAAATGGAAGAAACGAAAATCTTCAAAAGAAGTTACTTTATCATTTTAAAAGTTCTTCCAAATAAGGCAATAATCAGTTTTATATTTCCTGATCATTTTCTTTATTCTCATTACCTCTGTTTGGTTAACCATTGATATTATTAGGAGAAGTTAGATATTGATCACTACTGCGGTATCAATGGTTAAGGAAGCCCAAATAAAGCTGGTTTGTTTAAAGTGCCCCTGCGATAAAATATCACATTACGTTTCCTGGCATTTTTTATTACAGAACATCATTTTAGGTTAATAAATGTTCGCATTTGCCAAAAAATTAACAACAAACATTCTATCACAAGAAATATAACCTCCAAAGTCGCCAAAATTTTGTCCGCCATTGCTCAAAACTTGTTCCAGACGAACCCGCGATTCCACAGCAGAGTATTAAATTGTGACGTCAGGTGAAAAAAACTCAACAGGTGACAAAGCTTTGCGGAAATTTACGACAAGTCACAATAGAAAGTTTTCCCCAAGTAGCTTTATATTCATACACAACTAGCCACGTGTTGAGTCTTTGACGTCACTCCCTCTAATCGGAACCTAAGCGTCCGGAACATGTTCGAGTAATGGCGGATAATCTCGTATAAAAAACAGTCTGAAAAGGCGACTTCCCATGCTCGCAATTGCTTGAAATTTGGCATGTTAAGTAAGAACTCCATGCTCTTTACAAATATGTAAAAATTCGGGATACCAAAAATTTGACCACAGGGGCACTTTAAAAAAACAAGAAATAAATAAATACCTACAATCAGAAATACATAACACAGTGACAGGCAAAAAGCAAAACTGTATTAAACTGTATTAAATCAGCACTGATGGAGAATGACGCACTGACAGAGGTTGAATTTTGGACAGCGGTATATGCCGATATACGCCTTTTAACCAATGTCGCACCTGATTGGTCAGGGCAAGACCTAGATATTTAAATTAACAAAACAATCTCTGTGATTGTACTTCCTACTTGTTTTCTAAACAAGTTAGCACGAGTTTTGGTATCCAAAACGATGAAGGTATTTTAAATAAACATGAAAACAACGTTATTCTATATCTTTGTGTACAAAACGTTATCTTATCCCCCTCGCATACTACAATAGTTCGTATACTATAATAAACACGTATGTTATGTATTTGGACTCGGTAATTCCAAATATGTTTTCAGAATTGAAAACGGTTAAATATTGCCCGAGATAATGTTCAAAATCTACGACGAAACGGCCTTTTGCAATTTATGATCTACAAATACACGGCGTGCGAGGTCTGGGGACCATGGATGGGGAAAACCCCGCAGGGGATAGGATGAAACTCTACGGGGGAGATAGAACAGGCGAGCGAGGGGTTATTGTGGATACGTATTTCTAGCAGAAGAGTTATTTAATATCAACAGACTGTAACAAGTGGTAACTTAGTGTGCGGGTTTGTAAACCCATGGATAATAAAAAGACTGGATAGGAAACTAGCTGACGTCAGCGTGAAAATCGTGATATCACGAAGATGTCACGAGTACGCAGAGTTTCTCCATATTTTCGTATTCAGGTAGCTATATTGAGATTCCAAAAAGTTTCATCGTCTCACAAACCTGCCTAAGCCACGACTAAGTGTTCGAGGTAAATGTTGTTCGTCTTTGTTTCAGCTGTTTTCTTTTTGTTGTGAAGAAACTGGCGTCGCAAAAACTATCGTTGTTTTAGTTGAAATTTGCGACGCGTTTTTCACCGTCTAAAGTTGGAACTTTTCGCCTAAAATTAGTAATGGTAGTTGGATATTCCATCGTAAAGTGGCATTGTTATATTTTTTGGTAGTTTGACTATCATTTTTAGCTGTATTATTGCTAAAAGTTGCGATTTATGGAGATTTTGTTACGTCACGATTTTCAACTTTTTTTCACGCGATCAATTGGTGCCTTAACCAATCAGCACGCTGGAAACGTCACACGTGATCTTAGTTTCCTATCCAGTCTTTCTACAATCCATGGTAAACCTTTATGAAAATATAGTTTAAAATACCTTCATCGTTCTAAATACCACAACTCATGGAAACTTGTAAAAAAACAAGTATGAAGTACAATCAGGGAAGTAATCTGACCAATCAGTGCGACATTGGCTGAAAGGCGAATATCTAATAACCGCTATATCTTGACCTGTTGCCTCTTAATTATTACATAATTATTACATGTTAAATTAATTATTACATAATTACATAAAATCTTACCTCTTGACTCTTTGTTAGAATTTCTTTTTTCTTTCTTTTTCCTTTCTATATCTAAATTTTATAAGGCTTCCATTATTTAAGAATCTCATATTAATTAATTTATTAATTTATTTGATCAAATTTCAAATTTACATTATTATATTGAGTACATTATATAATGGCAATTTGTGGACAGTTTAAAATAGAATTCAAGATTCCATAACATAAACCGCCAGTAGAGTCAACTAACATTACTTACAAAATGAAGAATGAATAACAATTATTATAAAGCATTTGAATCATTTGAAAATTTAACATAATAGTAGCCAATTAGTTTGTTAAGAAAAGTAGATAAAAGCTGGTATTCTCTAATACATAACGGTAAAGAATTCCATAAACGACAGACACATATAAAATAATAGTTTTTAAAGGACTCAGTCCTACAGAAAGGAATCTTCAGAGTAAGATGGTAAGTATTTCTAAGAGGCTTAGTACATAAGCGAAAAGAAACATATTGAAAACTAGAAGGCACTCAGAGACTGCATACTTCCACCAGTGAAAGTCAAGTATTCGTGCATAAATTAAACATGCATTAATACGCAATACGCATTCAGTTCGTTTCAGCCCGGAAAACCAAGACAAACTTTTGTAAATTTCTCACCCAATTTTCATCGAAATTGAACCAAAATTTGATCGATTTGTCCTTGGCCTACCGCCATTAGCTCTTTTCATATTAAACTGTTTAATAGTTTTTGAGTTATCCTGCTGACAGACAAACACACCAACACACACACAGAAACAAACCGAGGTGAAAACATAACCTCCTGGCTGAGGTAAATATCAATCCAACAGACTCCTGAAACACTATTAAAGAAAAAAAAAGTGCTACTAATTTCTCTATGATAGGCCAACGGAAGTGGTAAGTTCACGATAAGACGACTCATTTCCAACAATAAATCTAGTTGTTCTTCCCTGAACTCGCTCTAGAGCTGTAATATATTTTTCATCGATCAACACCACCACCATCATCATCAGAACCATTATCACCACCATCATCATCACAACAACCATCACACTCATAACCAACACCATCATTATCACCACCACCATCATTATCACCACCACCACCACCATCATTATCACCACCACCACCACCAAAACCACTACCATCATCACCACGCCACCACCACCACCACCACCACCATCATCACCACCACCATAAAGAAGCCTTTTACATTCGTACACAGAAACCGGAAATAAACAGTAGAGAGAAACGTAGTGAACTAGCTGACCTTTTATTTTAATTATCACGTTATTTGTTATCGTATTTGCATATATTTTACATATCCTTTTATTCTATTTTGCATAACTTACACTTCTGTTTATTATGTATATAAACCGCACCTTGTTTATAATCTCGTAGATCTGACGATGTTGTAGTACAACGAAAGCTAAACTCTTTTAACGTTTTTAACCTTTTATCTATTTTATTAAATTTATCATAACAGTAGCAACTTGGCCTCATTTGATTTGAACTTATATTTCTATGTACAATTATCATAGACTATTAGTTAAATTTAATATTAAACTAAAACATTATTTAATTTAAATTTAACTAAATATAAACCTACTCGTGCTTTGAGATCATCTGACCGAAATCTGCTACTTGAGCCAAAATCCAAAACGGTGACTCATGGAGACAGAGCGTTCTCGGTTGCGGCACCAAAACTGTGGAATTCATTTAGGAAATTAGAAGCTTTGATATGTTAAGTAATTTTAAGTCAGCACTTAAGACTTTTCTTTTTTAAAATTAATGTTGTTTTTTTTGTTCAAAGTGGTAATATATGTACTGGGCTTTGTCTTATAAGGAAACTGTAATAAGTTTTATTAGTAAAATTAAGAATATATTGTTGTAAGAGCATTGAGACTGTTGTATAATGCTCCTAATACGTCTTTTATTATTATTATTATTATTATTATTATTATTATTATTATTATTATTATTATTATAATTATCACCATCATCAAATTCACCATAACCACCATCATTATCATCACCACCACCATCACACTCATAACCAACACCATCATTATTATCACCACCACCACCACCATCATCAAATTTACCATAACCACCACCATCATCAGCACCACCACCACCACCACGAACTTCACAACCTCCAACACCATCATGATCATTAGTCACCACCCCACCATCCTCACCACCAACATCACCAATATTATAACATCAAATATCAACAATGTAGTAAACTACCAGAAACTCTATCAGTATCACAACTACTTGGAGAGGAATCACGTTACTATGATGGTTAAACGAAGGAATATGTGAATAATTATACCCAGTGTCAATTTATGGCAATATCACGAATCTCACACAAGATTCACACACAAGCATGCGTGGTTCACGCGCGATATTTTATAGATAATACTCCTAACAAAAATCCCAAGCGAAGCACGCGCGTTCCGTGTGAAATTGGGGTAAAAACTTACGTTTTGCGAGATTCGTTATACGTGTATTCGCCGATAACAAAACGAGCGGGAAACTAGGCACGAACTACGACCGCAAAGGCTCCTGGGATCGTTTGGTGGGGTAAGATTTTAAGATGGCCACCAGCGAGTGCCACCAGAACCACCCAGCTTCATCTGGCTCCAAGAATAACAATATCTTAATCAAAAAATCTCCCGCTCTGTAAACACTGACAGGCGCCATCTTGAAATGATGTCCCTGTAAACAAACCCAGGAGCCTTAGCGATCATCGTTCGTTCCAGTTTCCCGCTCTTTTATGGATGAATTAGTTTCCCATCATGATAACCAACCTTGGACTGTTCGTTTTTCTTCACGATGTTTCAAAGTCTTCGTTGATTTTCCATGTCTCTTGTCGAATTTTTTCACAGTTCGTCTAGAAGAGTGTTTAACATCTGAAAACGTAAAACAGCAATGTTAGTATTCGGTCGTGGTAGAGATAACATTCTATTATTACTTCTTAAATCGTAGCAATCCTTATTTGATAGATTAAATAAATGGGACAGTAACTAGGGACTTTTAACTAGGGACAGTAGTTGTTTGTCCCTTCGACATTGCAGTTTTGTCCACTCTACTTTAGTTATAGTATCGGTAGCTGATGAATAGTAGCTATCTCTAGTAATAATGCGACCTGCTTTAAATTTTTGCAGCCGCTCTTTTAACTCACCCGAACAATTGTCCCAAACAAGGGAACAATAGTCAAAGTGAGGTAATATTAGCGCTTGATAGCTTAATATAACTTCTTTAAACTTTCATTACTTATTATATCTTTTGCTCGTCGTAGAATACCATTCCTTTCGATACTTTTTTGGATACGTTTTTGGATACCTTATCGATTTTATTGTCTGTGAAGGTTCTTTAGCTCACTCACCTGAAGGTAACCTCTCTTTTGGTTTCTTAGCAACCAATTCAGAAATATTAAATGGAAATACACCACCTAAACCAAAGTTCAGAATGTTAATATAAAATTAATATAAAGTGAATATATACTGTAGTTGAACTTCATACAAAGTTACTACAGAAACAATTTTGACAAGGTTGGCAGCATGACCAGATACGCTATAAAGGGCTTTCATGCTTTGTCACGATTCATGATGTAATATATGAAACACGAAGAAGAGTGTTTCATCATTTTTTGAAAACTTTGTTGAAAACCGAGGCGAAGCCGAGCTTTTTTAACAAACTTCGAGGTTAAGTTAGGTAGTTGCAGCTTGATGTTTGAGGTTAATTCAGATGGCAGAGCAAGGTTAGTAGGTTACCGTAATTAACCTTGCTCTGCCATCTGAGTTCCAGTGGCTCCATGGTTAGAGCGTCTGTCTAGCGTTCAGAAGGTTACGGGTTCGAGTCCTGTCTGGTGCTCAGAGTTTTTCTGAGTATTGACATCTTAACACAGCTTGCACAGTAAAACCTTTACAACTTTACAAACTTCGAGGTGTTTGGATATCCTGAATGAAACACTCTTCCGAGTGTTTCGTATTACATCTAAAACAAATCAGTATTTTAAGAGAAAATCGAGGTGATTTAAATCGAAAAATCGAGGTGAAAGTAATTTAAATGTTCAATAATAAACAGTGACTTTCTGGTGAGGATTAGAAAACAGTGAAATTTCACCCTTGTGGCTTATTGAACATTCAACAACACTGTGAAAACAGTGAAATGGCGTCGTTTCACGAAGACAACGTCGCCACCAATACCGGAAGTAAAAATGACTCGAGTTTAAGTTATCAGCTATCGATTGACCAGGCGGGAATCGTAATCTTAGGATAAATATCGAAGCCCAGCATAATATTTTGACAAAAACCCCATTATATTGAGTAAAACACGAGTGAAATCATAATATTTATTAAAGTTCTAACGTTTCGTTGTTAGCACAACATCTTCAGAGAATAATAATTACATAAGTGCAAAAAGCCTAAATATATAGTTTACAAAGTTATCATAATTATGAATAATTAACAAATAGAGAGGAAACTAAAAAATACATATTACAGGATGAGACGACACTAGTATACAATGACAAAGAAGGAATTATAAGCTTACAAAAGAAAAAGTGGTGCGGTGCCAATATTTGCGTTTTAAGGTGGTTTGAGATCGCGAATGAGAAGAATTTCGCGCAAAAGAAGTTCTGATTTGAAAGTACAACTAGAAATAATCTTAAAATCACTAAAAGAGACAAGGTGACCAGTGTCACGGCGATGAGAGAGGATACTTGTAAGAGGAGAGTTACTATACTTCTTCCCAGTAAGAGGTGAGATTCCCATGTGGTTAGACACACGTGTATGTAGATGTCGGATTGTTTCTCTTTCCACACGTAAAATTATATACAACATGTGACCTAAGACGTAAGGGAATTTTATCTTTGAAAGAAAAGAAGTGAAAAAGTCTAACTGAAGGACGAAGCTGCGGAGCTTCTTGCATCGGAGAAACAATCCGACATCTACACTACACGTGTGTCTAACCACATGGGAATCTCACCTCTTACTGGGAAGAAGTATAGTAACCCTCCTCTTACAAGTATCCTCTCTCATCGCCGTGACACTGGTCACCTTGTCTCTTTTAGTGATTTTAAGATTATTTCTAGTTGTACTTTCGAATCTGAACTTCTTTTACGCGAAACTCTTCTCATTCGCGATCTCAAACCACCTTTAAACGCAAATATTGGCACCGCACCACTTTTTCTTTTGTAAGCTAATTCCTTCTTTGTCATTGTATACTAGTGTCGTCTCATCCTGTAATATGTATTTTTAGTTTCCTCTCTATTTGTTAATTATTCATAATTTATGACAACTTTGTAACTATATATTTAGGCTTTTTGCACTTATGTAATTATTATTCTCTGAAGATGTTGTGTTAACAACGAAACGTTAGAACTTTAATAAATATTATGATTTCACTCGTGTTTTACTCAATATAATGGTTTTTGTCAAAATATTATGCTGGGTTTTGATATTTATCCTATTATAAATATATATATACATATATATATACATATAAATATACATATAAATATACATATAAATATACATATAAATATACATATACATATACATATACATATATATTTATAATATAGCCATCCACTGTATATGAGCTGTTCTGCAATCTGATTGGTTCAGCTACTCACCGTATATCAGCTCATATACGGTGAGTAAATGAAAGCAATAAAAATACAAAATGGTTGACCGTTTTGCTCAGCTTGATAAACAAGAAATAAAAACCCTTCTTGAGAATGCAATACCACTGATAATACCAAAAAAACAACAAGATATGGAATGAAAATATTTAATGATAAGTAAAGCAAACTAAAAATTAGCCTTTTTCAAAATAAGGGGTCGTTTTGAAATTAAATTTGACATGAAACGACTGAAAAGGAGTGTAAAGTTTTAAAAGAGAAGAGAGAAAAGGTAGAAATTAAATTAATTACATTAAATTTTGAATTTGTTTACCTCTTCCAATTTTTCTGGCGGTTTGTACATCACAGGGATGACAAAACCAGAGATAAACACTTGCTTTAAGGTGTTTCATACATCTGCTAGGCAAGTTGACGGCTCGTATTTACAATAAAAAAGTTGACAAATTCTTGAGAAATTCTCCCAACAAGCCATTTTCCATCATTGACGACCCTACTTTTACCGAAGCAAATTCAGTGTTAATAGAGACCTTAAGAAAACTAGGAAAATCGCCGGTTTGGTCCACAAAAAGCCAATAATCCAGAGGCAAATTAAGTTGTTGTTTGACAGTGGCGAATTATGTCCAACCGACAGCACTGATCCATCACAATTGCTTCGTACCGTTTGGTTTTACCTTGGCCTTTACTTGGGACGACGAGGAAGAGAAAACCAGAGGAAACTTAAGCCAAATATGATGGTTTTAAGATCAACAGAGCAGACGGCAAGTTATATTTCGAGTTGAACCGGGAGGTCGCCGGTTTAGCCGACGTCGAAGACGAGTCCGACTGGAAAATCTTTGCCCAGCCAGGTTAAGTTTCACAAAGCTTGTACTTTTTGTCCACACGAATACGATGAACGTCCAATTCCGTGTTCGTTTTTATAAATACGAATGTACATAAATATAATTTGCACTACGCATGACGGAAGTAGCAGGACGGAAGCGCCATGGCGGAAACGTCTTTGTTTATGTCATTAGTATTTAATTATTGTGGAATTGTTAATAAATTTTTGGCTTATTATATAGTGGATGTCTATATTATAAAACAATTATACCATTCGCTCTCGTCGTATATGACTGATAGCCGACTCGGCGCTGCGCGCCTCGTCGGCTATCAGCTCATATACGACTCGAGCTCATGGTATAATTGTTAATTATATATATATATATATATATATATATATATATATATATATATATATGTATATATAAAAATATATATATATAAATATATATATATATATAAATATATATATATATATATATATATATATATATATATATATATATAATATATATATATATATATTATATATATATATATATATATATATATATATATATATATATATATATATATATAAATATATACATATATATATATATATATACATATATATATATATATATATATATATATATATATATATATATATATATATATATATATATATATATAAAACATCACAATCTTAAAGATGGGATGTGGGATATACCACACTGCTCTAAAACACATATCATCAAGAGGTCTTACGTCATAATCCACTCAGTACTGCAAAAAAACAGTTTTAACTGAGTGGACTGACAACTAGATGAGCAGTGCCTAGGTCAATCAGCAATCGCGGACAGCTGTTTCGCCCTGTTTGGGGCTCGTCAGCGCGATGAAGCTGATGACCTAGCACATCCAAATAGGTATATAAACATCACAATCTTAAAGATGGGATGTGGGATATACCACACTGCTCTAAAACACATATCATCAAGAGGTCTTTCGTCATAATCCACTCAGTACTGCAAAAAACAGTTATATAGTAAGACCACCTTGGGAGAATTTAGTTTCGCCTTGCGTTTCGCAACAATTCCTCGCTAAATTATAATGAAACTAGCTGAAATTTCCTTAATTTTTATCAATTTGTTTTTGTCAATTTGACCTCAGTGTCAGTGAATAGTGGTGGATATTTATATACCATCACTATTCCACTTCGATGAATAATTTGTTAAATATATAGCGTTTACATACCATATCGAAATGGTATAATCGGAGGTTCTCCAAGCAAACCTAAAATAGAGAATGTTTTATTAATTATTAATTTCTAACAAGAAACACCGATCGTACAATCGAATTTTGTTCCGAAATCAGAACAATAAAGTACGAAAATACGTTATCTATTAACAAGACGTATAAATAAGCTTTTGGTAATAAACCACCATCATCGCGATTCATGACGGTGGTTTATTACCAGAAGCTTATTTGCATCTTGTTAATAGATAACGTCATCGTCGGTTCTATGAGGGTATAAATCGGGATCCTAGCTTTACAACGATCACCCCTGATGAAGACACTAGATTGGAGTGTCGAAACGTTGGGTCATGGAACTGTCCACTGTCCACTTTTAAAGTTACGTTCAAAAAACATTTTAAATCCAGAGTAGCGTCAAACTATGTCTGATATCTAACACTTCTAACAACTAAAATACTAATGCTAAGTTTCCCCTAACCTTTTCCATACCATTCAACTCTAACACAACTCACATTGGGTCAATACTGCGCAAACAATGTCATCTTATAGAAAATGACCCAACCTTTGACATTCTATGGCCTATTACACCACTAATCGCATAAAAACGCAACAGGAACCATAAAGACCAACTGGCACACTCTAAATGTCTTACTAACAACACTAATAACTAGAGTAATGTTAAACTATGTCTGACAGTAAGATTAGTTCAGATCAATAATTACCTGGACCATCATTACGTATTACAGTGGGATTTAGGTTGCACATTGTTCTGTTATCTCTCGACATCAACTGATACACTCTAAATTTCTTACTAACAACACTAACAACCAGAGTAAATCAAACTATATCTGACAGTAAGATTAGTTCATCAATAATTACCTGGACCATCATTGCATACTATTACAGTTGGATTTAGGTTGGACATTGTTCTGTCATCTCTCGGCATCACCTGTTCATAACCACTGTTAACAGGTGTTCTGGTAAGTATGGTTTTAAGAAGACTAGGTAGTCTTGGTTCAAATTGTTTTTCACCAGCCATTCCACTATCCTCTTGAAACAACTGTGGCCGCACAATATGCACATCTCCGATATTCGGCCGTGGAACATCTCCGACATTCTGTCCAGGCACATCTCTGTCTCCGATATTCGGCCGTGGAACATCTCCGATATTCCGCCCCAGCACATCTCTGGTATTCGGCCGTGGAACATCTCCGACATTCTGTCCAGGCACATCTCTGTCTCCAATATTCGGCCGTGGAACATCTCCGATATTCCGCCTCAGCACATCTCTGGTATTCGGCCGTGGAACATCTCCGACATTCTGTCCAGGCACAACTCTGTCTCCAATATTCGGCCGTGGAACATCTCCGATATTCCGCCTCAGCACATCTCTGGTATTCGGCCGTGGTCTGTCTCCGACATTCTGTCCAGGCACATCTCTGTCTCCAATATTCGGCCGTGGAACATCTCCGATATTCCGCCCCAGCACATCTCTGGTATTCTGTCCTGGAACATTTCCGATATTCCGCCCCAGCACATCTCTGGTATTCGGCCGTGGAACATCTCCAACATTCCTCCCAGGCACATCTCTGATATTCATCCCTGGCACTTGTTCCCTTGGTGGATTTGGGAAGAATTCTGGACGTATATCTGTCGGTCTAAACCTTTGTTGATGTGGCATTCTCTGCATCATTCTCGGGGAGAAATCCATTCGATACCGGGGTGGACCCCTAGGAGAAAAACATTTCGGGTTTTAAATCGAGATACATGCAGTCCTGGACTGCCTATTTTTTACAAAGTTGGAATATATACCTGAACTGCTGCATATGAGGAGGAAATCTTGGAGGAAATGGAGTGTTTAACCTCGGCGGGTGTGATGGTCTTGAATTTCTAGACTGTGTTCCAAACTGATAAGATGTTTGGAATGGTCGAGATTTATGATGGAGGTAATTACAGCTGAAGTTAAGGCAACCTGATGGTTGGTTCTCGTAATAACATGGGATAGAAGACCTGGGGGTCTAAAAAACAATTACAGTTTAAGTTAATTGTCGTGCAATTGTCGTCTCAGCTTTCAGTGATCGTCACGCGTATTCACGTGGCACCAGTGAAAGCTGTTTCGAGTTTCAAATTACCGCCGTACCGCGCGTGCAGCCGTGCACTATTCACATAAGCGCCGCTTTCTTTAAATATTAAATATAAAACATCAGAATTTCCATAATGTAGAATAAAATAGACAAGAGAAACACATCACAGGCGTGATGTTCAAGCCATGGCAACAACCTTCTCATTACCATTATGGTCGACTTGTCTTATCCAGGCTCCTAATCCTCGCTGGCTGGCATCACATTGAAGAATCGTAGTTGTCGCTGGGTTGGGGTCGTAATAAGATATGACTTGAGCTGAGCAAAGTTCTGCTTTGATCTTATCCAGTGCAGCTTGATGGTGTTGCTCCCACTTGAAATGGACATTCTTCTTCACCAACTCACGAGGGGGTGCCGTAAGTTCTGCGAGCTTGACAGAGAAACGGTTGAGATATGTGATCAATCCGAGTAGAGAGAGCAGTTCTTTGGCATTGGACGGTGCAGAAATATTCTTGTTCTTTCTAGCTTATCGGCTGCTGGGACGACACCTTCTTTTGTTAGGATGTAGCCATAGAAGTTGACACTCGAATTGTAGTTTCTCGGAGTTAAGACTAACATTATTTGCTCGACTGGCTTCAAGCATGTTGACAAATGCCTGGTCGTGCTCTTCCTGTGTGGAACCAGAAATGATGATGTCGTCAGCTGTCCGTTAACATTACGGATGTTTCTGTAGATGTCGTCTAGCTTTCGCTGGAAGATGTCCTGAGACACAACTACACCGAAAGGTGTATTGAAGGTGCACAGCATGCTGGATTCATGGTCCAACTCGATGTGCCAGTACCCTTTCTTTGTATCCACCACTGAGAAGCATTTCTTGTTGTGAAGCAATGGAAGCATTTCGTCGATTGTTCTGCTGTAGTAATGTTCGCGGCGAATGTTCTTGTTAAGATCCTTTGGGTCCAGACAAAGTCTAACCTTCTTCTTTCTATCAGGTGTTTCTTTGACATTGCAGCCAATAGAGTTTACCCAGTATGTAGGCCCTGTTCCTTGGCGATGATGTCGTCTGCGATAATTGTTTCGAACTCTGTCTTGTACAGTGGTAGGATGTGGACGGCACTGTGCGTGGGGTATGGACGACAGGCGTAGCATTGTCATTGAGCTGGATGTGGTATTTGTCTCCTGGGAACCGACAGATCTTGTCAAAACAATCTTGAATCTTGATATTCATTCAATACAGCTGATTTCGACAGCTTTCCATGTTGAGCAGCTTGTTGTGCTGCTGGCTGTGTTTGATCACTGGTAAGTTCCTGAATGTTGACAGTTACGATCTCCAATTCTTGAGCTTGTTGACAACCAATCATGGATGGGTGTCCTGGAGCCTTAACTATGTTGAATTTCGTGGAGGTTGACTTGTTCTTGAATGATAGTTTAAGGTTGGTGGATCCTAAGTTTTCAATAAGATTTCCACCATAGCCTTTCAGTATAGTGTCACAAGCTTTGATGTCGATGGGAAATTCCAATTTTTGTAAATCATCTGTGGTTAGAACACAAGTGTCCGCTCCTGTGTCTACCTTCATTCTATGATTTTGCTTGCCGTTGATCTTTATCCCCTCGCCGGGGCACAAAGCGCAGGCCGAAGGCCTGAGGGTGCTAATATCGACCGGCGTTTAGTCCCTCATCACGGGAAATCTAGCGTTTTTAGTCTCACATTCAGTTTATTTGTTTATATTTATATATGCATCAACGGCCGTCCGCGCGACATCGGAAAATTTGGTCCTGGTAACTATATACTCAGCATTTGAATTAATATTGAAATTGCAACCGTCACATGATTGCGAATGCAAAAATTGAAACGATTCAAAGGTTTTTTTTCAAAAAGAGACATAGTTTTTTGAGGAAATAGAAATACGAATCCGATTATGTATTTTGACTCGCTAATTCCAAATCTGTTTTCAGAATTGAAAACGGTTATATATTGATCGAGATAACGTTCAAAATAATATACGACGAAGTGACCAGCTTATACTAATTTCTATAAGTACATAAACCGTTTTTACGAAGGTATTCATTTTCTCGTATAGTAGACAAGTATGTTATGTATTTTGACTTGCTAATTCCAAATCTGTTTTCAGAATTGAAAACGGTTAACTATTTATCGAGATAAGTACGTTCAAAATAATATACGACGAAGTGACCGGCTTATAGCCGACTATCTCAACTGTTTTTACGAAGGGCATTCACGTTCTCGTAATATCGTAGACACGTATGTTATGTATGTTGACTCGCTAATTCTAAATCTGTTTTCAGAATTGAAAACGGTTAAATATTGATCGAGATAAAGTTCAAAATAATATACGACAAAGTGACCAGCTTATAGCCGACTAATTTCTAAGTACATAAACCGTTTTTACGAAGGGTACTCACGTTCTCGTAATATAGTAAACACGTATGTTATTTATGTTGATTCGCTAATTCCAAATCTGTTTTCAGAGTTTAAATCGGTGAAATATTGGCCGAGATAACGTTCAAACATTTCTTTGATGAAACGGGCTTTTGCAAATTGTGAATTTTTGCAAAACACAAATACACGGCCACGGCGTGCGAGGTCTGGGCACCGGGGGTGGGGTAGAAAAGGCGGGCGAGGGGATTATTGCGGATTCGTATTTCTAGTTGTAGTGTAGATCTTGTTGGGGTAACTGCTCATACTATGAACTGAATTTTCAGATGTAATCGAACCCAGAACCACTGTAATTGGTTCTGAATCACTGGAGTTGTCTTCATCTTGACTTTAGGCGCTTGACGATTCACTGGTTTCATCCTCGCCGTCTTACAAGTGAATGTCCTGTCCATGATAGTTTGGGTTCTGTACAATTTCGTTCACCTGCTTGAGTCGTTTCTTCATGCATACTTTCTGAAAATGTCTTATCTTACCACAGTAGTTACATCTGGCTTGCATAGCTGGGCATGTGGCATCTTTGCTGTGCTTGTTTCCACATTTGAAACAACCATTGCTTTTGAATTTGAACTTTGGTTTGGTCACAAATGAGGTTACTCTGTGGCTTTGTATATGCATCAAATTTCTCAAATATTGGCACAAGTTTGAGCTGATCGTCTTCATGTTGCTGTATTATAAATTTTTAACCCTTTGTCACCAACCCACAGTAGAAGTAACATTGCCTTTTTGGCCTTTGAGTCGTCTTCCAGGGGTCCATCGAATAGGAGATTACATTTTTGCTTAAATACCCTAAATCTCTTGTGTAGATCTCTAGGATTCATGCAATCCATCGAAGGGGCTTTGAATCTATTCATGTTTGATGTCTAAAAGTTATTGCTTGAATATCTTGACTTGAAATAGTGAGACGCGAATACTGCAAAGTTGAATTTAAAATACTGAAAACTCTTGCCTGCCTTCCGTCGTTGCAAACGTGGTTCACGTCTTGTTTTAGTTAGAACTGTCGTTGTGGGTTGTGGATCCTGTACTTGCTGGGTTTTTTATCCCACTTCTGACACCATGAAATAGATGTGTTGAATATCGTTTCTTAATCCACTCTTACATTACTGGCCTCCATCTTGTGACCGCATGACCTGACTCGATCCCAGGCTCTAGCGGTATAAGACAGACTAAAGCTAGGAGACTAGTATTATTACATGTGTGAAGTTGATCGTCCAGGTTGTTGTAGTCTTGAGAAATCAAGACTACAACAACCTGGATGATCAACTTCACACATCTAATCAATATATATCTACCGTGAACAACGCAGGGGGTAATGTAGAGTGGTTGTATATATTATAGGATATATGGAAACCTCCAGAAAACCTCGGTCTGTACTTAAAAACCTTGGTCTGTACTTGAAAACCTTGGTCTGTGCTTGAAAACCTTGGTCTGTACTTGAAAACCTTGGTCTGTACTTGAAAACCTTGGTCTGTACTTGAAAACCTTGGTCTGTACTTGAAAACCTCAGTCTGTACTTGAAAACCTCGGTCCGTACTTGAAAACCCCAGTCCGTACTTGAAAACCTTGTTCTTCTACTTGAAAACCTTGGTGTGTACTTGAAAACCTCGGTTCATACTTGAAAACCTCGGTATGTACATCAATGTACTTGAAAACCTCGGTCTGTACATGTGCTTGAAAACCTCGGATACTTGAAAACCTTGGTCCGTACTTGAAAACCCCGGTCCGTACTTCAAAACCTCCGTCTGTACTTGAAAACCTCGGTCTGTACTTGAAAACCTCGGTCCGTACTTGAAAACCTCGGTCCGTACTTGAAAACCTCGTTCTGTACTTGAAAACATCGGTCTGTACTTGAAAACCTCGGTCTGTACTTGAAAACCTCGGTCTGTACTTGAAAACCTCGGTCTGTACTTAAAAACCCCGTCCGTAATTGAAAACCTCGGTCTGATATTTCACTAGTACAGACATGTTCAATACCAATCTATTTCAAGGACATAAAAACAAAACATTGTATGATAAAGGTATGCAAACAAAACTGAAAACTAACCTCCCTGAACATCGGCTCATTTGATTTCCCTGCAGCAGTCTCCCAAGGACGAGACTGTTAAGATAATAAATTAATAGTTAACATTTGATAAGTTTTGATGATATGGTGCAAGTATAGTTTAGGAAAATGCATTTTTGAGAGCACTTTTTAATCATAGTCAATCAAGATATGGTCTGGAAACTTGGCAACCTTCAAAGAGGTTAACATTATTAAACAAATGAGCTGCGATTTATTTTCACAAACTAGTCTAACCCTAACCCCAATTCCTAATCCTAACCTTGATCCTAACCTTAAACCTAACCCTAACCGTAGCTAACCCTAAGGGACCATTCATTATTTACACCCGGGTGGCGCCTGGCAAGAAAGATGATGATGATGATGTAATTTAGTCTTCTTATTGCTACAGCTAACATCGACTTGAATGACTTCACGCACTATAACGGTGCGCGAACTATAACGGTGCGCGAACCATTCCGCGAATTTTCTTTTACATGAAAGAATTATTAATAGTTGTCCTTTATCCATCCCTAGCGATTTGGCAATTTTGGACCACTCGCATCGTTGACCTTTTTTCAGTTTCGAGAAAGCAGTTATTTTGGGGTAGGCATTGTTTTCCATCCTACATACGTGCGCTAGGTATTTGATTTTCTGTTGTTCGAGGAAGATCCCAATAAATTGGGTTCCTGTTATACGGTAGATTGCCTCATTCGTTAAGCAGAACGGTAGCTCTGTCTTTACACTGGTAGTTCCATCTGGGTTGCTTATTTTGACTTCTCGTTCGTAGTGACGGAACCCGCCCCTAACTAGTCTTCGAAGAAAGTTGTTCCATTGAGCTTCTATTTGTGTCTGCTCCCTCGCCGTCATATTCCAAGCTTGTACCGAGTAGAGTAAGCGCGATCTAACGCAAGACTCCAAAAATTTCGTTCTAGTTTTCATGGCTATCTCTTGATCAGACAGTACATTCTTGAGTTATTGGTACTTCGCTTCAGCGTTCGCTATTGGCTCCGCTTGGTTCGTTAGCATTAGTCCCAAATATTTGAAGCTTGTTGCATTTTTGAGTGGTTTCCCATTCAATGAAATGAGGGAGGGAAGCTTTTCAGTAGCTGGATTGGAATTGAATGGTACTGTAACGGTCTTTGTAACACTAATTGTGAGGCCAAAACGTCTAAAATTATAGTCCAAAATATGTAATACAGTGTCAATCGTCTTGATATCCCGGCAGGGTACCACAAGGTCATCTGCATATATTAAAAAACGCAACAGTTCATGGCCTCTGGATTTATGGCGACTTCGTTGTCGTCTGTTTGTTGCTTCGATGGGTATATTAAACTCCATGTCGATGCCCACATCTCCTGCGATTTTCTTATCTATTTGTTCACTGCAGATTTTGAGCACGAAATCAAAGTAACAATTGAAGATGCTCGGGCTTTCCAAGCCTCCTTGTCTGCAACCCGTCAGAATATCAAACTTAACTTTGCTGCCTCTGACCTTGGCCCATGTGCATTCGTACAATTTCCTCAAAATCCCAATCATATCCTGTGCCTGGAACCTGTATGCGGCAACGCGAAAGATGAAATCACGTGGTAATTTATCATATGCAGCGGTTAGATCAACAAACGCCACCACAAAGAACCCTGTTGTCTTCTCAATGATGTGGCGAATACAGAATAACGCGTCCGTTGTTGAGGCGTTGGACCTGAAGCCAAACTGCGCACGATCGAGGTTCCGTTCATATGCTTCCTTGGTTCGCCGCATCACGATAATAGGCAATAGCCTGCTTAGCATGGGTGCTATTGAAATCGCTCTGTAATTCTTGGCTAGACTTCTTGCACCCTTCTTGTACAGACAAACAAGTTCACTCCCTAACCAGGTCATTGGTACTAGGACTGTATTCCAGATCATTGATATCAACAGTGTCACATAGACGAGCAGGCATTCAGAATTCTGGTGTTTGATGTATTCGTCTTTCACCTTATCAAGGCCTTGAGCCTTATTGTTTTTGTAGTAGGACATCGCTTGTTTTACCTCATCCTTGTCAGGTGTCTGCTGATTGACTTGGACTGGTTCCGGTGTTTAAAAAGGGAACTTCTCAGGGTGTTTGATTTCTGGTGGAATTTCCAAGTTACTGTAGTCTGTACCAAAATGTTCTGAGAAATGCTTGGTGAGGTCTTCATTTGAAACTAGTAGTTCTGGTGATTGGCGATGTAAGTTGTAGCTCTTCAACAGTCGAAATTGGCGTTCAATATCGCGTGCCTCCGCTGCCTCATTTATGTTATTGGATTTCTGTAGGTAGTACTCGTTCTTCAGTTCCTTCCTTTTCTCCTTGATCTTTTGTTGTAGAATCTGTCGGTTTGTGGGAGTAGCCTTTTTGAACTGAGAATGTAGTTCGTCGAGCTCTTTGTCCTGCCATGGTGGTGACTTTTTGATGATTTCTACTCGCGGTAAGGTCTCCTTTGTTGCTGATTTTATTGCATTGCAGATTGTATCTTCTAGTTCGTCCATAGTTGTGCCTAGTAGTGGTGGTATTGGCAGCATGTTATCAAGCGCCTTGGAGTATTCAGCGACAACAGCCGGGTCGTCCCTTAGGGCCGAGACCACCAGTTTTTCGCTAGGTGGTTTCTGCCTCCTCAGAATCGCCCTCTTTCTTCTGCCATTCGATGGTAATGCTAGTTTAAGCTCGAGTATAAAGTGGTCAGTAACACATATGTTGGCGGTAGTGCCACGATATACTCTACATTGTCGTGCAAAGCTCTTGAGCCACTTGTCGATCAATATGTAGTCGATTCTGTCAGTAAATTTTGTACCTGAGGGTGCCCCAGCAACATTTGCATTACTTCTCCAAGTATGCCTATGAATCTTCTTAGCCTGGAAGAAGGTGTTCATGATGTACTGATTTTGATCCTTGCAAAGTTGCAACAGTTTTTGCCCATTTTCATTAGTCTTCGAGCCCTTATCATGGACGTGACCTATGCAATCCCAAGTGTTTGTCTCCGCCGAATTCTCGCCAATTTTTGCATTGAAATCCCCGCCCATTACTGCGTGGTAATGTTTGTGTGGTCTTCTGTCACCTTGGGCGTCTTTGAGGCATTTCGTGGCTGATTGGTAGAATTTTACACGGGCCGACTCTGCCGTATTTACCGCATTGGTTGGAGCGTATGCACTACTGGCGAAGAGACGTATTCCGTTGATTTCGATTTTTGCTGAAATTAAGCGGGCGGTCTGGTATATGTGGATGTCGACTATCTTGACATCTGGGCTCACCAGGATTGCAACTCCTGCTTCTTTCTTCCTCACGTATCCGGAAAATATCAGGCGCCATCCTCTAAGGGTTTCATCTTCAGTGCCCATGTCAAGAACTCCGTCCCCGCAGATGCGTATTTTTGCAAGAATACTATGTCATAGTGCATTTCTGAGCACTTGCGCACTATTCTTCCCATCTTAATCTCGCAGCTCCCTGTTTGGATGTTTAATGTGCCAAAGTGAATTTGCTTTCCCATCTCTCGTTGTGGGACTGTTTTTGGAAGGTGGTTTATTTGGTTCTTGGTTGTAGTAAAAGGGGTGGGTCATCATATATTTTACACAGTTAGAGGGGGACCATTTAGAAGTCTGATGTAACTGTAGCAGAACTCCAAGATCACATCGCAAACCAGCTACAAGAGAACGAGGATTCAGACTGGAATGCACTCAACACAGCACTCCTAAACAGTGCAGAGGCAGTCCTAGGCTACCAGAAACATCGGAGCAAGGACTGGTTCGATGACAATGATGAAGAAATTGCAGTACTCCTCCAGGAAAGAAACTCAGCTAGTGGAGTCAGGCTAAAGGAGGTAAAACAAAACATCAAGAACAAACTGCGTGAGATGAAGGACAACTGTTGGAAGGAACGCGCTGAGGAAACTCAACGATTTGCCGATAATGGAAACACCAAGGGCCTCTTTCAGTCACTGAAGGCCGTATTTGGACCGCGGAAAAGCACCACAGTTCCGTTACTCAACTCCGATGGTACTAAGCTCCTCATATCACCGGAAGATATCAAAGAGCGATGGACTGAGCACTTCACACAATTGTTAAGCGAGACAAGTACGTATGATGAATCGGTCATAAACAATCTCCCACAGCGACAAATTGTAGATTCGCTCGCAGATGTCCCGACAATTGAAGAAGTTGAGAAAGCAATCGGGCAGATCAAGTGTAACAAAAGCGCTGGACCCGATGGAACCCCTCCTGAGCTCTTCATTCATGGCGGCCCAGTAGTACCGTACATGTAGTTAAACATCTCCATGAAATAATAGTCAAAATCTGGGCAGAAGAAGAGATTCCGCCATCTTCAAAAAGAACGATCGGCATAACGTTAGCAACTATCGCGGAATAAGTCTACTAGCAGTAGCTGGAAAGGTCATCGCCCTGATCATGTTGAACCGAATGCGGGAGCCAATCGCAGAATCAGTGCTACCTGAATCGCAGTGTGGTTTTCGAAGAGGGCGTGGAACTACTGATATGATATTCGCACTCAGACAGCTTATGGAAAAGTCGAAGGAACAAAATCAGCGTTCGTAGACTTTACCAAAGCTTTTGATCTTGTCAATCGTGAAGCATTGTGGGTAATCGTCTGGAAAATGGGATGTCCTCAAAAGTTCATTAACATTCTCAGATGTCTCCATGATGACATGTGTGTCATAATATCAGTCGAGACATACCATACAGGAATGGAGTCAAGCAAGGTTGTATCATCGCCCCAACTCTCTTCTCCCTATTTGCTGCATCACTTTTCATGCACGCCTTCTCTGGGGACGACATCGAGGGGATCTACCTTCGCTTCAGAACAGACGGCTCACTGTTCAATCTCAGGCGTCTACAATCTCACTCTAAATGTTCCACTATTCTGCTACGAGAGTTTCAATACGCAGATGACTGCGCACTTGTCGCTAGCTCGGAAAATTGCATGCAAAGGATTATGTTCAAATTTGCTGCAGTCACAGAGTCCTTTGGTGTCACCATAAACACAAAGAAAACTGAAGTAATGGCTCTCGTGCACTCTCCAATCACCACTCCAATAACAGTTGCTGGCACTCCTCTCGCCATTGTTGAGAGCTTTACGTACCTTGGCAGTACAGTGACGAGTGACTGTAAGCTTGACAAAGAACTTGACAATCGTATTCAGTGTGCAAGTACATCCTTCGGAAGACTGTACAAAAGGCTGTGGTCATCTCATGATATATCGACACGGACGAAGATAAGTGTTTACAACGCAGTCATTCTATCAGCGCTACTTTACGGTGCGGAAACGTGGACACTATACCGCAGACATCTCACTCGTCTACGCTGTCTCATCTCAGAGCGATTCTCCGCATATCGTACCACCAAAGAGTGACAAACGACGACGTTTTAACCCGAGCTGACACGTTAGACATTGAAACCACACTCCGGAAAATGTAAATGCGCTGGGCGGGACATTTAGCTCGCATGTCGGACGATCGCGAAACAGTTGCTCCTCGGTGAACTCGCTCATGGAAAGAGAGCCGTCGGCCGACCCATGCTGCGATGGAAAGACTCTCTTAAAGACACCTTCAAGCAGTGCAGTATACCCGTGAACACGTGGCAAGATACGGCACTTGAGAGATGCGCATAGGAACACCATACATGACGGTCTCATATACTTTGAAACGCTCGCGACGTCACACTGCGCGAGAGAAAGGGACCGTGGGAATCTCTGACAACTACCGATGCCACTACTGTATTGTGATCGGACGTGCGCAAGTCGAATCGGTTTATTGAGCCACGAGCGAGCGTGCAACAGATAGGGACAAAATTCAGACAGCCATCGTCGCATCGACGGGCAGCTTCTCTCTCATTTAGAAATTATAGGTTTAGGAGGGGGTCCATCTATTTTATTTTATTGTTGATTAATATCAATATACCCTATTCTAAAATTGACATTTGAAATCTACCTGCTAAATTGTTATGCTCAACTTTCAATACTGTTCAGTTCTTACTTAGTTTACAATAGCAGGGACTTTGTTCTAGTGATCAAGTCCATAAGGTAAACTCAATGATTATAGTTATTTAATATGTTATTATTTTTTGGATTTGTGCGAAAGGTAGAGGGTCATGGATTTTCCTTTTTGTATTAAAGAGGTTCAGAAGGTTTTGTTCAAGTTATTGATGAATCTTGCCAGGCCACCCCGGGCATAAATAATGAATGGTCCCTAGCCTAATGAAAAATAAAGACCAAACAAAAACAGAAAGGTCTTTTTGAGTCATGACCGTGGTTCTCTAGAGCCGTACTTTAATTCCCAGTTGGAAGGCCTTGGTGTTGCATTTTATAAAACATCAAATAAAACTTTGTTGTAGTTTAATATTGTAAATCTATAAAATCTAACATATAACTGTACTTATTATGCTTTCTCTACTCTATCTCGATTTTAATTGGCTGTTGTGGCATACAGCTAATTTGTGACATCAGCTTCATGTGACGTCAATGTTCCAATAATTGGTTCAAAAAGTGTAGTTAATGGGAAAATGCCGGGTTATTTGCATTTGATTCGCCAACGCATTGCTTTAGCATATTAGTTTTAAACTTAAATTTAAAAACAATTATTGGATTCGGTTTTCGTATATGTATACATTGAGAATTATCAAAGCCTCGGTTTGCACAAACCTTGGCCTTGATAATTCTCGATATCATGCTTTACCTCATCCAATAAATTGTTAAATATTGTATTCATTATACATTGTTATTTTCAGACTTCAGAGTCTTTGTTTTCAAGTAATTTTTCGATTTCTTCTACAGACTGAATACGAAAAGTGAGCAGTCAATGTTGTTTTTGCTTGTGTGGATTGTGGAAAGCTACTGGGCGATTCTCCCGTCACACATGTGACATTGCTATTCCTTTGGGCTTCACACTAAGTGTGAAGCCCAAAGGAATAGCAATGTCACGTGTGTGATGGGAGAAGAGCAGTACTGCTCTTTAGGACATCTTGCATTGCGCCCGCAACCAAAGAAAGTCTCAAATTTCCAGAGTATTTATCATGTTAAGTTGGCAACGAAGCACTTCAAAACACTTTGTTATCGTACGAAAAGATAAACACAAATGCGCAATGCATGATGGTTGACAATCACTCTTTGATATTTCAAGCAAAGACCCTTCTTCACAGACTAAAACGTAAAGTCAAAATAAAAGTCACTTTACATTTCACTCTCTGACAAAAGGTCTTTATCATCCTTGAAACGTTAAAGTGCCTATTTCACGTTTGGGGGTTTTACATATCTGTAATATTTGGGTCTTCCTGAGCAAAATTATAATACATGTATATATTGTCAATCGAAAAGTTTTTTGCTGTTAAAGTTACTGGATGTGATGTCACAAGAGGCATTCCAAACCAGTTTTCTTTAGTTATTTGCGACAAAAATACCTCTCGCAACATCACATCCAAGAACTTTAACAGCAAAAAAGTCCATGAAGATGAAATTTTTGGGTGACAAGATATATTATGATTACGAATATGTAAAATTCTCAATCATGAGATAGGCAATTTAAACCATGTACACACTATTTCGACAGTACACGAACCTTTCAGAGTATTCCATTTCAAAAACTAGTATACATGTACATCTACAATAATACCGTCAATTTATAGTCTGGCAACTGCAAAACGCATGTTTTATATAATTATATTGACATCATTATGTTGTGGCAAATAAACCCTACCTCCAAAGTTTCATGGGGCAAATGAGGATTTATTTCAGATGATCTATTTTCCCGTTGCTCACAAACAGAAGCACCAACAGCACCACGCTCATGACGGAATGCGCAGTCATCACCCTGTGTAATAGAGTGGAATAAAACATGTATCAGAGTTGTATCAATAATTATACAACAACTTTAGTATTTCTAGCAATTTGATTGGCTAAAAACTACATGTTATTACAGTATAGATACACAGTTGACGTCACAAAGTCGTGACCTAGAAGCTTGAAGTATTAGCCAATCAGCACTGTTGTGTTTCTTTCGTTAACCAATCAGGTCACGTTAATTGTATAGATCACTAATGACATAATTATTACCAGTAATTAAACATGATTTTCATTTGTTGATGTTTTTTACCCAGTAATTTGCCTCTCTTCAAAAGCCCTGCCCACTTGAAGATTTGGGAATGTTAAAGTTCGGAAAATTTAGTATTTACTCGCCCCGGCGGCTAGTGCCGCACTTTTTTTGTTCTTTACACGCTATGACGTCATCTGTGCATCTATTACAGTACACACGCACGGAAAAAGTTAAGTTATTTGTTAAGTATAAGTTATTTGGTTGTAAACTGTGTAGAAAAATATTTAACCAAGGTTTCATAAACTGGCCGAGGGCCATTTTTGAGATGGAGGGCAAATATTTTTCTATATGGATCAATCTAAAATGGTTAATAATATAGTAATAAGTAATAAGACTTATTAACAAACACAACAGATGTGTGGCTTTACAAATGTTTAGCTCGAACATTGCTGAATTGAAGGTATGTCAAAGGCGCCGATGGCTGCCACCATACAACTCATGTCTGAACATGGGGCACAGCAAGATCTAAATGTTGATTTTACTTAGAGAGGAAAACCGAAGACTCTGGAGGAAAACTCTGAAGCACTGGAGAGATCAACTAATAAATAACAACTCTACTCGCATGAGTTCCAAGCTCAACATAAGGTTATTCCCAGATGGTACTATAACTACTAACCCTGTACGACCGGGCTTGACTTACAGTAGCAATGGGTGGTGGCAGTGCCCCAAGAGCACACATCACCTGTGTCACTGATATAATTATGCCACACTGATATAATTATTTATTAATAGAAAACCTCAAGACAGTGGACACCTCCAAACAATGGACAGTAAACTTCGATCCCAAAGTGTCGGTTCCACTGTATCTATTTTTTAGAGTTGATTTAGCTGAGTTCAGTAAAACTACATTATTTAGATAAAGAAAGAAAAACAAATGAAAAAATGTATGACAAATTTTATTGTCCTGGGGCCGGTTGTTCAAAGCATGGATAGCTTATACGGTGGATAAAGTCCTATCCAATCGATCCATTTTCTATCAATTAAATAGTTATCTGAGCAAAAATAGCAGGTGAATATGTTGTTAAAAACATGGATAGTGGTATTCACTTGCTATTTTTCTCTGATGGCCATTCAATTGGTAGAAAATATATTCACTGGATAGGATTTATCCACTGTATAAGCTATCCAGGCTTTGAACAACCGACTCCAGGTTGTTGTAGTCTTGAGAAATACTATTGTTGGTGAGTTACATTTCAGCAGCCTCAGCTAGAGGCGTAGTAACGGATTCAAAGTTGAGGGTGCTGAAGTCGACAAGCAGGTAATCAGTGACCGCATTTTGAGTGGGATGCGGGGGTTCTCCCCCGGAAAATTTTGAAATCTAGAAGCTCGGAAAGACAATTTGCAGCAATTTGAGCAAACTTTTTCATCTAAATTCTACAGCGAACATACATTACCTACTTCAAATGAATCCAAGAGTTGCCTGCTGCCTCTTACCAGGTGATGTTATTTTTTGCTTTCAGGAGATACTTGTGCAAAATAGTGGCCCAAATTTCAGCTGTTTTGGGGGGAGCATGATGATTGCGCTTGCATATTATTTCATTGAAAGCACTGCCAACACAATCTAACTAAATGTAACAAACACGACTGTACAAACCTTTGTGCAATTGGAATTGAAAAAGAAAAAACAGTCTTCTTGGGAGGCCATAGCTCTTTCCTTTACACCAGTAACCTGGAATACACTAAATACACAATGCCAAACCAATGTATTGGACTACAGTATTAGTAAAACAAATTAGGCATTCAATTCACTGCAAAATGGACAATTTGGGAGTGATTCCATACATAGTTTGGGTGAGTCTGTTGATGTGTTGTCCAGCTATTAAGAAAACCTAACTGCTGTACAATTGTAGCTGAAATCAGGACAACAGATACAGTGTGTGTCTATTGTATGGAGATCAGAGATGTTCACACTGCAGTCAGAGGTGTGTGCGATCAAGAGGTGTGCGATCAAGAGGGGTGTGCGCTCAAGAGGGGTGTGCGCTCAAGAGGGGTGTGCGCTCAAGAGGGGTGTGCGCTCAAGAGGGGTGTGTGCTCAAGAGTGATGTGTGCTCAAGAGGTGTCCACTTGAGGGGTAATCACTGATCTCTATATGAGACTGGTAGAGCATCTATTTTTCTGAAATTGAAGCCAGCTTACGACCGCCATATTGAAGACCACCTTTAGGACCACATTACCCACATATAGTTTTACTATAAGTAGGGATGCACCGGAACCAAATTTAAAAGTTCTGGCCGGAATTAACCGGCCGGAACCGGGTATCAGAGTATTATCTAAGTTCCGTTTGAACCAGTAACTTAGTCTGACATTGTCTTTTGTCAAAAAGTGAAAATAACCCCTCTTAAACAATACCAGATAGAAAATTATTAAAATTGTCCTTCATATTTCCATTACATAGAAAACTAGTTTTATAATGTTTTAACTTTTTGTTTTTCATACTGGTATCATGAACATTTTTGTCCGAGATCAAATGTGAATACTGAATATTCTCAAGAAAGTCCTTTGTTTCCTAATAGTTGATCTGTTTTTAATCGCTTTGACGCCGTGCATAGTCTTAGAAAGCCCGAGCACTACAGATCAACCGCTGATCATATTTTGACAAATAAGTTCCGGTTCCAGCCTAACATTTTTCATGAGTTCCGGCCGGAACCTGAACTTTGAAAAATCGGAGTTCCGGCCGGAACCAAGTTCCGGTGCATCCCTAACTATAAGCAACAGAGAATGTCTGTCTTTAATCTTTTAAAATGCCAAACAGAATCAGTTGTTAAAGCTTTTGTCTACTTTAGCACAGAAATTACGGATCTATGACAGAAACTACATATGTTGGTCTCTCCAAGATGGCCACTGCAAAATGGCTTCATTTTTTCACAACATGAAACAATGGGTTGCTCTTATGTAGCAGTAGATCAATTGCATGGAAAATGGCCGTTAAAGCTGTATAATAATAATAGACTACTTTACCTTCAACTTGTTTGCCTCATGCTGATCTACCAAAATACAATTGCAGTGAATCGTTAAAAACTAAAGTTGAATGCAGTATCCTCCCAAACATCCAGTTTCATTTCACAGTTTTGTAGTCAAGAATCATTGGCCCAATGATAGATGCTGGTTACTGGATCAATTCCACTTGTTATGAAGTACTCTCATGAATACCATAAGTCAAATTATCTTTAGCAAAGTCTGTGTCTGTTTAAAAGTTCCCAAACAATGTTTTGCTCTTATCATTGCAACCCGAGGCACATCCAGTTGTTTTATACAAGGGTAAAGTACAGCAATGAGATCGTCAACCAATACACAAGTAGAAAGTCCACTGAGAAATCCAGAATTAACAGAACAGCCCAACTTCAAAGATGGTCGAGCCACAGAGAAAAATTAGACTAAGAGCTTTAACTCCACATTAACAATTCACTGTAAATTAATTATCCTATATTTTAAGCTGAATAAAATACCATATCTCTTAGTTCTTATATTTTTAAGGAAATAAAAGAAAAAATGAGAAAAATAATATAACAGTAAAGGAAAAACATATATATTAGGAATAGAAATTATTTCTCTATCTCTAACTTTATAAAACCTAATTAATACTAAATGCACTTGAACAAATCTACTTTTATATTTCAAAAAGTGAAACTGTTTTTAATATTTTCAATTGCATGAAAATAATGAAGCCATGTTCAATAACATTAAAACAATAAAATAAATGGTTTGAACCCAACTTAGGAACATCATTAGAAGTGTGAAGTACTAGTTGATTGTCCAGGTTGTTGTAGTCTTGAGAAAACTATTGTTGGTAACTTGGTGACTGACGTTTTGACGACCCCAGCGGTGGTCATCTTCTAAATCAAGTAACTGCCACTGAGGTGATTGAAATGTAATTCATCCAAACAATAGTCTTTCTCAAGACTGCAATAACCTGGACAATCAACTACACACTTCTAATTAAAAACAATATTAAACCTGATATTTCTTATTTAATAAAAAATAGGTCTTAATTGAAATGCACAACTATCTCATTATTTAAAAAAATCAAAATAACTGACACTGAAATTAATGTAGAAATTAATACAAATTACAACTAGTATGACTATTAAAATTACAAGAAAAAAATTACTTTAATTTTTAATTTTCTAAGGAAAATTATTTGCTTTCAAACAATAGCGCTCCGTCGAGATGACGTCAGTACCGATGTTTGTCCGCTTTAACCCATAATTCTTGCGGCCATAACAAAAGAAATAGCTCATTTGCAATCATTTGTGAGTCAAATTTGGTTTGTTTGTCCGCTTTTTGAGCTATTAATAGCAGCCAGATGCTACGCTATTAGACTAGTCTATATATACCAAAAATGATGGAATTATCTTTTTGAATAATCCCTTTTCAGTTCTTTGCTAAGTTAAACACTTTTACATTTAATCAACCATTACAACTTTTTGTCAGCCCAAAAGATGGCAGGCTTACTGTATATTGTTTACAATACAGTACCAGACTGACAATAAAGTCAAAAAGTTGTGGTGTAAAGTTGAAATGCCAGCCTTTCTGCACTGAATTGTAGTGGGTTTTTGGCATAAAATGTACTTATTGTATAATCTATTTCGCACAGACATACCCACAATTTCATATAAACGTTCATACTGTAGGCAATGATGCAACAAATCAAACAAGATAGCAGTAGGCAGCAGAGTTAGCTAAAAAATCGGGTTGGCAAAAACGAAAGCAGGTTGGCAAATTTCCTGTTGCATAATGTAACTAATCACAATTTTGTAAACATAACCTAGAAACTAAGAAGCGTAGGCTATGTGAGCGCATGCGGTAAACCAACACAATCAAAATGGTGGTGATCACATTTCGGTAGCTTATGATTTACTATTGAAATAACTCTGGGTATCAAGAGAGAAATTTAGCATACATTTTCCTTAAAGTTGAAAGATGTAAAGCGACTGCTTTTCTCTTTTGCTCTGAATTTGCATAACAAAACTCATAGGTCAGCAATTTGTTGCTGTCTTGACATGATATAGGTCAGCATTGCCAAATGCCAACCTGAATTCCAAGGCCTGTAATTTTGAGAGCCTCACTAATCATAAGACAAACCTTAACCTAAAATTGTGTGCACACTATAGCCCATAGAGATTCTGGTAAAATGACAGCAAATCCAACAAATCTAATCAAGGTTTACAATTTTCAAAAATAACAAATTGTTTTGAATATCCAAATAATGTCAAAACATGAGACACACAAAAATGTGACGAGTCATTATGTCCCGCATATCCCAGAGTGAATTCTGTAATTTTCTGTCACAGGATAACTGCACTAGATAACTGTATCAGCTTTGTCATAGGAATGCAGTTGGGTAACCATCATGCAAATCCTACACATAGAATGAAGCTTCTAGGGCATTCAGGGGCCTGTGAAAGACAATAACCCCACCTTCCCCTGGGCCTATCTTGGCTCTCAACAGCCCTGAGTTAGGCATGCCATATATCATGGCATGATCACTTGGTAATCAATATCGCTAGTAGATATTGATTATTGCTGAGTTTAGCATTATAACTGCTGATGGGTAAGTCAGTAATGTTAGTAAGTAATGTAACTTATTTGCATTCAGTGTTTTTGAGAGAGTCATTATTATATGTAAGTAAACTACAAGTGTTGAAAGAATCAAGAATTGATATCCCCTGCATCAAGAATTGATATTAATGTAGATCTCCTTGTATATGCATATTATAATAACCTAGTATATGCTGCCATTAGCTCATATATTAACTGAGCTAATATGATCTAAATAGGTTCATAGCCTTGGCACTAACAGACTCATGAAATACAGCGAATTGTTTAAAAGAAACTATTCAAAAGGAACGAAAATACTTGGAGAAGGTAAGAAGAAGATCCCAACCATAGCTCATAAGACAACTTATTCCCCAAATAGACTATCCAACTATCAACTTTTATATATGAACCACGAGGCCACAACGGCCAATCTTATCGAAGGGATTTTAAAATGAATAAAGCAAATTCTCAGATTAAACCAGCGAAATATAGAAGAAAATACCCTCAGAATATCTTGCTTTTCTTTAAATCCTTATCTTTTTACCATATGCCATTAAAAACAAAACTTCTTTTCCACAGAATAATCAACTCGTATTTCCACTTCCAAAATGGCCACGTTCTTCGCGAAACCGCGCACCGGGGATGCTTGGGTCTGGGTACGAGATTACAATAAACCACCACCCAATAGTCTCTGCAGTCTTGCAACATTCAAAAGATTTTTACTCAATACTTATTTATCATTACTGACATCTATTTTTGACGTTCATGTGACTTGTACATGGTCATATTATACCGTAACTGTTCCTGACACTGATAGTAGTTTTCTAATGTACCAACTGCTTAGATCGATTGTACGGAGCATCGTGCGCAGCTTCAACCTCGTTCTTTTGAATTCCATTCAGTTTTATGCATTTTGTTCTTTCAGTGGGGTTAGGAAGAATGGGGTTGGGGCTGCATGTGCGTGTGTGTTGGTGCGTCGTGAATTCCGAGCAGTTGGTCTATGACTTTGTATTTAGTTAATTTCAACGGGAAGGCGCCTCGCATGGGTCTTCGAGTCCCGTTCGCGCTCTTTCCGTTTGGGTATTTTTTGTATTTACATTAATATCTAATAAAATCGATCAAAGGGTGCTGAACTAGAAGATAGTTTCGCGCTAAGTTGTTACGATATACAGAACATCCCCTTCGGCCTTCCTGTATGTAGCTTGTGGGCGCTTATATAACACCGTCAAAAATAGTGTTATCAATCTGACAAATCAAACAAATCAAAACCTTGCTTCATGTTGTTTGATAGTTCCAAAGCATTGCTGCTATCTTTCACAATTGGCTGACCAAAACTAATGATTTCAAGGAAATTATCACTTCTTGTGTCTATTGTTACACTCCCAAGAATTTGTCTTGATCTATGTTGATTTGTTGCTTTGAGTGGCTGCAGTGGCGGCCTATGACCAGTCTGCTGCAGTTTGCTAGTAAGGAATTTCTATAATGCTGCTTTGTACCTCCTTTTTAACATTAAATAAAAAGCTGGTGGAAGCTTGAGTGATTAAGCTGACCATCATTGGCTTTGACTTGCTTTAAGATTAAAATATTTTCTTCATAGTCAGTGAGCCTCCAAGGTTCATTTCTGCTTCATAGTTTTTAGTTTTCTTTCTTTGAGTTTCTTTTTGTTTCTCTATTTGAGTCTGAAGATTTTCAAGATGGGCTAATTTATATGCCTCTTGACATGTTATTTGAGATTTCTGAACTTGATAGGAAGACACGCATCAGGTGTAAATGCCAGTTTGTCTTTCATATTTGAAAATCCCTGTTGTTGTGCAAACGGAGGAAGATAATTCTTCATTTTCCTTGTTATATTTGAATCCTACTGACTTGACCTCTTTTAAAGATCCAGCTAAAGTCACTTTGGAAATCACATTTTCTGTTTCTTCATATTTTGGTTGACATCATCATTTTATGCAGAGTTAGTAATCTTTTCATTGGATTTCACATATTAATTTAGCAAACGTCAAGATGTTTGATAAACAGAGAAAGAAAGAGAGCGTATTTAAAAAAAATGTTAAGCAATTCTGTAACTAGTGTCGTTAGGAGCGCCAGCTACACAATATCTTACACCTTGTTTTGTTGCTCACCTATTCCTGCTATCTTTACATTAGTTGTAAACACCTTGATGTCACACCAACAAGTCACGTGGTATTTAGCCGCGCGTGGAAGTGACGCTTCTTGACTGAAATGCGAATCTTTTATAGTCTATTTCAGTGGAATAATAACGTTTTAAGATTTTTTTCTGTTTAATATGTGCAACAACATTTTCGTTTCAGAAGCACTTTTAGCCAGAGACCTTATTAAAAAACTTCTTAAATCCTCTCTCTGTTAAATTTATTTTTGAACCTTTTATTTTCAACCCGTTAATTGTTGATGACAAACTGACTGAACTAGGACAGTTAACTAGGAGTCGTATCATTGCAAAACCGACGAAGCCTCAAGTCACCATTGATATCTTCAGTGTAGGGGTAGCTTCTAAGAAAAAGTGGTACTATAAATTATTTTTGTTCAACAGGTCTTAGAACTATTACCTCACCAACAAGCGGGAATAGTATCCAACTTCCAATACATGAGCAATCATTTAGCAGGAATGACCTTTGGTCAGTTGGAACAACAAGATAATCCTGCTTTTCCCAAACGACCTTCAGGTGCAACATATTCTCCTGACTGTGCTCAAACGTTTTCTGCTGGTCAACCAGATCAGTATGCAGGTTATCGGCATTCCTCGTTGGGCTATAGTTGCTCAACCAATCACAAGTCAAGGTCAGTCGACACCTCGATATTTATACTTTCCTCTAAACTCTCAGGTGTACACGCAGCCACCTTACAACCAGCAAATTAATGTACAACGAACTACTTTATAATGCACCTGAAACATTCAGTCAGCCTTTTGCACTAGGCCTTCACTAGGCCATCAAGTTCTGCTAGATCATGGAATTGGTTCCCATACTCAACCTATACTTATAATCCTTATCCAGTCAACCATCGAAGATAATAATTATAAGTAATAGGGGATATGGTAATCCATGAGTTCGAGTTCGAGTTAATTTCGAGTTAACCTCGAGTTAACTTAGAGTTACTGGGTAAAAACCAACGGTTTCAGACATTACTAGAACACCATTTTGATGATAATGGTCAAAATAGAAGCTAAGCGGGACAAATTCGGTGAGTCGCCGATCGAGGTCGCGTATATACTGGGACGGTGATGGGGATGCCGCATGCCACAGGGGTTGACGATGATCTGGCGAGGTGGAGTCGAGGTCGGGGTCAGTGGTACTACTCGGTAGGACTGGAAGGAAGGTTCGAAGGTTAGTGAAGGTGCCTATGCAGATTGGGCATGAGAGCCGGTATGTAGGACGAAGCTATCTGCTCCGCCGCTGTCGGGTGGACGACGGGGAAACGGGTCGGAAGGTGAACTCGGTGTCGGGAAGTGATACAGGGAGGTCGTGACGTCTTCGTTGGAGGGTCGGGCCAACTTTGGAAGTGGTCGGAGCAACTTCGGACGTGGTCGGGAATGATCGGAAGGCTCTCGGGAGGTAGTCGGGTGGGGTCGGAAGGTCTTCGTAGGCCATCTCGAAGCGGTCGGGATCTGTTTCGCTGCTGGGGGTGGATCGGAGTATCAATGTACATTCTCTATATTCAAGAAGTATTAATCATTCCCCCATTCCGCAAAATACACCGTCCGCCGGCCGAAAACTCGAACTCGGCTCGAACTCGAACCGAACTCGAACGCAACTCGAACTCATAAATTCCCTGGTCCCAAGTAATAGCAGAGATTGATTAGTGATTAAATGTACCCGAAAGCCGAGGAGGTTTAGTAAAACTGAATTTTCTTTAAAGATATTATGTCTATAATATGCCTTTATAGTGCTTTACTCAAAGTTATTTCCTGACAACACTTATTTCCGGCCGGGTATTCACGTAGTTCATCAAGTAGTGGTTGTTGGAGACAATAAAGAAAATAGAAAATATCAAGTAAAAAATCGAATGCAGTATTTAGTATCCCCCGCACTAAATAATTTATATAGTATGGGTTTGTTAAGGCGCTTCATGCATATAGTTAAACACGGAGCGATCAAAAAGTTATGACCGGTTTTTAAATCTGTACTTAAGGAATTCGTTGACCCGTCGCTGTTCTATATTTTGGAGTTTGAAGGTTATCTCCTTGTCTGGTTACTCGATTACATATTTCGGATCTTGTTACAAATGTAAATAGCGAGGTCCAATATTGTTGACGCATTTATATATAATAGCATCACGTATAAAACAAAATTTGGTCAATAGTAATATGGTCGTATTTTCTCAAGCCAGTGACAATCCTAGCTGCGAAGTTCTGTACTGCTTGTAATTTTTTCTTGTTCGTTTGGCTGCTCGTTAACCATACATTCGAGCAGTAAAATAGTTTACTAAATACTAAGCTTTGGATTATCTTTACCAGGACAGGACTATCGAAGAGATGTTTTACTATTTGATACAATTTGTTCATATATTTAGATACCAATTGTGTCACGTGTTCAGAAACTGTAAATGATCTTGGGGTTACTTTAGATGGAGTATTATCATTTGATGAAGGGTATACTTCTTTACCCATAAATTCGAAATGAATGGTGCTCGGAATCTTGTGCAAAAGCTGTGGAGAACCAAAGAAGATAATTTTAGTCTTGTCTGGATTGGCAAGTAAATTATTGTTGCACAGATATTTTGTAATAATTGTAAGGTCTTCGTTGATCACTTCAACTGCACGATTTATCTCATCAAGTTGAAATGACATGTAAGTTTTGAATCGTCAACATAATATTCCAAATTACTACACAATGGGATAGTAGGTCCCAATACTGATCCCTGTGGAACGCCTGTTTTAATTGGAAGAACGTTGGATTCTAACCGCTTCGGTTCTGTTCGTAAGATAACTGTCGAACCACGCCAAGGCCGGTATAGATACACCATTATTTTGAAGTTTACGTAGCAGAAGAGAATGATCTATACTGTCAAATGCTTTACTTAGGTCAAGAAGTACAAGAACAGTAATTTTTCTCTCATCTATTGCTTCCAATATATGATCTGTTACAAATATGTTCAAAGATTCAGTTGAGTGATTTTTCTTGTTCCACTTTGATGGCAAGTAATTAAGTATGTTATTATGTAAATATTCAGAAAATTGGTTAAAAGCAGCCTTTTCACATATTTTCGAATTTAGACTGTAAAGAAATTGGTCTGTTGTTGTTTGCTATTTCTTGATTCCCTTCTTTCGGCAGAGGTATGACTTCGGCAAATTTCCAACCATCAGGAAAAGTACTAGTAGAGAATGACATATTAACTATGTTCCTTAATGGTTCTAATATAGAAATTAGACATGTCTTTAAATCTTTAGCTGATCTTTTGTCTGCACCTGGGGACTTATGGTGATTGGATTTAGGAAGAATTGTTCTTTTTCAGGGAAAGGATTTGGGGTAACAGTAGAGGTAATAATGGGAACATCATTCAATTCATTAGCTTTAGTTCTAATCGTATCCAAGGTCTTCGCACCAACTGTTGAGAAATATATTCATTAAATTCATTTGCCATAACCTTCGGATCCCTTCTTTTACATTGATTTATTTGGAACATGGAACCATTAATATAACCATGGCAACATTTCATATTTCTTTAGCATATAATTTTCTATTTTAATAATTCCTCCAATACACAAAATCGTAGTTTCTACTGCGCATAAATATGACATGTTCTGAGTCTGGCCTAAATCTTATTTCATACATAACATAAGGCTTAATCACCTACCATAGTAAACTATGTAAATTATGTAAATAAGCTATATTTTGTACAATAAGCCATGTTATATATGAAATAAGTTTTAGGTCCGACTCAAAACGTGTCATATTTATGCGCAGTCGACACTACCATTTCGTGTATGAATAAAACAATATTCAGACAAACTACAAAAACAAAATCCAATTACACAAAAATTTATTGCTTGATTAACTCGATTATTGTTGATAATTTTAGGCGGTCTATTATCAAAACATATTTTGTTTTTAGTAGTCGTTTACAAAAAAGTCTAAAACTGATTATCTAATGACGACTTATGTTAAAGGAACTGTACCCCCAAAAAAATTACTTTTAAATAAAACGCCTTTTTATAAAATGTTTCATAAAATGTTTAGTAATATTAATAGTTTTGCTCGGTAACTGCTCTTGTTTTCGAGAAATAACGTTTTCATTCTCGCATTACACGTTTCTGGATGGCCGCCATTTTGGGTTATTCTGGATTTTACACGACGGCTTTTCAATTTTGACGTCATTGAGCGCAAGCAACAAATGACGTCATTGAGCGCAAGGAACAAATGACGTCAAATGCAAAAGAAACCACCGCTGTACATCAACTTTGAGCCGTCGAGCAAAATCTAAAATGGCGGTATCCAGAAGCATAAAATACGATAATGAAAACGTTATATTGATCGTGTACAATAACAGACATCGTTACACTATTAACATTTCTAAACATTTTACTTAAAGGCCTTTTATTAAAAAGTAGTTTATATTTTTATTACAGTTCCCCTTTACTTTAACGATAGTAATCATAACGATGAGTGATTGATTGATTTCATTGCTTCTTTCATTGTTTCTTCTGTTTCTTCTGTGTTCATGCGCTTAACTCGCCAAGTTCTTTCAAATAGGCAGCAAATAATTTCATCTAAAAATATTAAAAACAATATTTGCATTTCACCAGATTTCCCCAAAGTCCCATTTGAGGTCCATCTACGTACAATACGATTATCATTCTACGATTTTTCATTACGATTATCATTCTACAAGCCTACACAAATCAGAGAAGCATCCCGAATATCAAGAAACTAGAAAAAAGAAAGTGAAGTGCTACGAATTGTATCTAGATGTTTCCTATATTATATTAGAAAATGTCATTGATCTTCCAGAATCTGTCAGTGATGTTTATTTTCCTTTTTGTAACATTACAACTAATCAAGAGTACAGTGTTCTTTTAGTGTATCAAAGAAACTCAACCTTCATAACTCAACGTTCATGCACCACACGATCCCACGATAACCACACGATCCCACGATAACTACCGCTGGTCATACGTTCTGAGTGCTCCGAATATCATCGTCCATGAAATGCTCAAGTCTAGATTATTTTTGGCATATACCCAACACAACACAGGAAACCCAACACAACACAGGAAACCCAACACAACACAGGAAGATTAGTGTTGCTAAATCTCAACAAAAAATATTAAGGTTGCGTATACACAGTTTGGTACGCTTACTATTCAAGATTGAAAATATGTTAAACTGTATATTCATTTTTTGTGTCTTCGTGTGGTATATGTATTTATTTTTTTGCGGTCCGGTATCCATCTGATTCGCGCGCTCTGATTGGCTAGCGAGCGGTCCGGTATCCTACGATACGGACCCCGATACCGGACCGCTGCGGGTTTAAAAACAAAAACGTTTTTTTTAATATTTGTATACTCGTCGCTTTTTACTACCTTTTGAGACAATAAACTGCCATTAAAAACAAAATAAGATGGATATAGTGACAATGAAAGCTATGACAGCGAAAGCGAATTTTATTTTTAAGCGAATTTGAAGATTTTATATACGAAAAAGAAAAAGTCCAGCGAAGTGGCAACATTGTGCATGCAAGATAACTTGGACGAAATTCAACATTTTATTTGAAAATACAGTTAATCTGTACAGTTAAATGTACCTACGAGATAAATGTGTGGAACAGCTTCTGTGCTACAGTAAACGAACATGAGAAATGTTCTCTTCTGTCGGTTTGAACCATAAATTGATGCTTTAATACAAAGCAGCTTCAGTTGTCCACCACCGCAAGATTTCAAACGTCCCGAATTGCTTAACAGTATCGCAAAAACGTCAACAACCACAGCAATTACAGACTTGTTTTCCGGAGCAAAAATTGGCAAGTTTGAAGGATATATACTTTCAATTTCAACTTCGCTTCAACTTTAGTTCTGGCGACACATCGAGTGAGAAGCCGACAAAGAGAAGGCACTAGTCAATCCTTGAAGATTCCGATTGCATGTACAGGTTGTATCATACGAGACAAACAATGTTTTCAATTTTGCTTTTGCATGATCAATGATGAATATTAGTCCTGGTTAACCTGGTTTTCTCTGTTCAACTGTACCTGTCGAATTTCCAATCTTGTTTATTAAAAAGTTGATGAGTTTGCCTTTAGTAGTATAGAAAGTGGGGCTACCGGCGCATTTTTCCATTTTTTCATGTCTCAACTTTTTTCTCTGGAGAACGTAGCACTTTTTTCGTTTTTGGATTCCACATATAACTTTCGAGTAAATATGTGGAATCCAAAAACAGAAAAAGTGCTTGGTTCTCCAGAGAAGTTGAGACATTCAAATGGAAAAAGTTCGCCGTTAGCCCCACTTTCGAGACTACTAATAGGCGATGTGTCGCATGGTTTGAAGCCTATGAGACATGTGTCAGCTAGTAGGATACAGAGTGAGGTGTCTAGTCATGGGGCTGCTGTGGGTGAGGATGTCGCTCGTAATAAGACTATGTCAAGTGATATTACACATGATCCTGATATGAACTTTATTTCAGGTCATGAGTCGAGTGGGGCTCGTGGTTCGAAAAGGTCTAAGGACTTAGCTATATTAAATAATAAAACGACTCGTGTGAAAATGTCTGAGAGTAAACGTAACTCTATTGTGGATGGTAATGTTGCTCGTAGTGGTACACTATCGAGCGGTGGTGCACGTGGTCCTGCTATAGGTTCTGGTGACTTAGTTATGCCTAATATTAAGATGAGTTTTCTAGAGAGGATGTCTGACTATCTAGCTGACGCTAAAGCATTGGGGTATAAGTGGATGGACCTTATTAGAAAGGTATCTAGAGAGGGTGTTATTAATAGAGTCACCAGAGTTAGGGAGGTCAGAAAGATTCGAGAGGCTAGACGTGATCTTAGACGATATGTTAAGAGGTCACGATTAAGTCAGGAGGTCTCAGACAAAGAGTATGAGAGAATCACTAACCTTATTGCTAAGACGCGTCCTACTGTAGTACAAAGGAGAGTTGCTCTCAAAGGGTACACCAAGTCGTATAGTGTTGAGGTGGTCGACAATAAGGATCCACTAAAACAACTAGTCAAGACTAGAGGAGTAGTAGGCTCGGCTTTACAGAAAGAGTTAGAGAGACTGAAAGGTTTAAAGTTTTCTGAGACATTGAAAGTGACTCTAGAGAAACAAATTGGTGACGGAGAGTCTGTGTTTAAAACAGCCTTCTTCAATAGTGTGATCAAAACAGTGGTTAGTAGTATTGATATTAGTGAGACTACGAAGCAAGCTAGTGAGGAGATAGTAAATCGTATAGCTGTATGGTTGTCAGAAGCAGGGCCGTCGAGAGCCAGAATGGGCCCCGGGTCATAATTTGCGTGCGGGCCCCCTCTGAAATTTTTAGCCAAGCGCAGACGAATTAATTACGTGTATTAATTACTACACAGCCGGTTTTCCCTAGTTGTTTTTTAATTTTGTATAGTTGAATCTCAAAAACTTAAAACGTATCTTAAATTCAAAGAACAACCTGGTGATGGAATTGTTTATGGCTCCCTTGTTTCAGTTGTTTGTCCGTATCGACGCGTGAATGCGGCAATCTTGAAATTTGAACCTTTGAGAAGCTTAACGCTAATCCAGTGAGTTGTGTTAATATGATTCAACGTTAAGTTCAACTAAAAGTAAGTTTATCAGAAAGCTGAAAGCAGCAGGGTCTGTATCGACTGTATGTTTTGGCCTGTAGAAATGAACAGCTACAAAATATTTCCGTTGACGTAAATTTTATGACCCCGAACATTTTGCATTGCTGGGGCCTGTAACCCTGTGACAAAATACTATATTATTATTACGAATACTAAGCCTAATTAGCCAGGACCAGAAAGTTTCCCAGCAATGATGATCAACTTACCAAGGTTTTGCTGGGCCCCAGCAGCAAGTTTTTGTTAATTAATAATATAATATATGATATCTTCATGGACCGAATTTTTTGCGGGCCCCTTCTTGGCCCGGGCCCCGGGGTAATTACCCCGCCTACCCCCCCCCCCCCCCCCCCCTCTCGACGCGACTGGTCAGAAGGGTCTGGGTGGGTTGTAGACAGTGTTATTGACCACTATATTAATGTGGTAGTGTATATGCCTCTTAAAGGATCGAGTTATATTGAGCTACCGGAAGAGTTGAGGAACGCGTCGAAAGGTTTGATTAATATAAAGAATGGAGATGATAAGTGTTTTATGTGGTGCCATGTGTTGCACAAGTGTCCTGTAGTAAAGGATCCACAGAGAGTGTCGAAGCACAAGAAGAACGTAGGTTCTGTCAATTATGAAGGAGTGAGATTTCCAGTGGATATGAAACAGTACAAAAAGATTGAGAGGCAGAATGATATTAGCATCAGCGTGTTTGGGTATGAGGACAAGCAGCCATTCCCTATCTACGTTTCTGAGGAGAAGTGTGAGGATCATATGGACCTGCTGCTAATAACGAATGGTGTTAAACGACATTACGTGTACATCAAAGACTTTGGTAGGTTTATGTGTGGTCAGTCTAATCACAAGTGTCGTAAGAATTTCTGTAGGTACTGTCTTCATTGTTTTACTACCAATGAGATTCTAGAGAATCATAGGGAGGTTTGTATGGTGGTAAATGGTAAGCAAGCGATCAAGATGCCAGCTGAAGAAGACAGTACTCTTGAGTACGTAAATTATCACAAACAATTAGAGGTACCATTCGTGATATACGCAGACTTCGAGGCTATCACAGAGAAGGTCGACAACGTGACACCACTTACAGGATCGTACACTAGTGAGTACCAAAGACACACGGATTGTGGGTATGGGTACAAAGTAGTATGCTGTTACGATGATAAATATAGTAAACCAGTAGAGATGTTTCGAGGTAAGAACGCAGTTAGGAAGTTCATGAAAAAGATGCTAGAGGAGGTTAAATACTGCAAGAAAGTCAGAAAGGAGCATTTTAATAAGGACATGGTGATGACCATAGCTGACAAGGTTAACTTCAAGGAAGCGACTAAATGTCATATTTGTGATAGAGAATACAAAAGGGGACAAGTGAGAGTTAGAGATCATTGTCATGTCACTGGTAAGTATAGAGGTTCGGCACATCAGTTATGTAATAGGAACTATAGACTGACTGATAAGATACCTGTCATATTTCATAATCTAAGAGGGTACGATAGTCACTTCATAATGCAAGAGATAGGCAAGATAGGTCAGAAAATCAACGTCATACCAAATAATATGGAAAAATATATGGCATTCATGTTAGGTAAACATCTAGTGTTTCTAGATAGTTTCCAATTCATGAGCTCTAGTCTAGCCAACCTGGTGAACAACCTACCAAAGGAATGTCTCAAGTATACGTCTGAACTATTTCAAGGCGAGGAGCTAGAGTTGATGTCGCGAAAAGGTGTGTACCCATATGACTATATGGATAGTTTCGATAAGTTTAACGAACTTGAGTTACCATCAAAGGAGAGTTTCTACAGCATCCTAAACGACGAGCATGTGTCAGACACAGACTACGAGCACGCTCAAGAAGTGTGGGAGACAATGGGTGTGGAGAATATGGGTGAGTACCACGACCTATACCTAAAGTCTGACGTGTTACTACTGGCTGACGTGTTCGAGAACTTTAGAAGAACGTGTAAACAGTACTACCAGTTAGATCCTTGTCATTACTTCACATCACCTGGACTATCGTGGGACGCTGCTCTAAAGATGACAGGAGTGGAACTAAAGTTAATGACTAACATTGATATGTTTCAGTTCATCGAGAAAGGAATGCGGGGTGGTGTCTCCTGCATAACACATAGACATGGAGAAGCTAATAACAAATACATGAAAGGGTATGATAGTAGTAAACAATCGAAACAGATCGTATACCTAGATGCGAATAACCTTTACGGTTGGGCTATGTGTCAGTATCTACCGACTGGTGGATTTGAGTGGGTCGAAGGTTTTGACATCAACAATCTAGATAAATATAACAACGACTCAGACAAGGGGTTGATACTTGAGGTTGATTTAGAGTATCCAGAGGAGTTGCACGATCTTCACAACGACTATCCTTTAGCCCCTGAGAGGATGAAAGTAAGTAGTGATATGTTGTCAAACTATTGTAAGACAATCCAAAATAAGTTCAAGATATCTGTTGGAGAGGTTGCGAAACTTATACCTAACCTAAGCGATAAGAGTAAGTACGTTGTTCATTATAGAAACCTACAATTATACAAGAGTTTGGGAATGAAGGTTAAGAAGGTTCGTAGAGTACTTCAATTCGATCAGTCACCATGGCTCAAACAATATATCGACTTTAATACAGACAAGAGGACCCAAGCGAAGAACGACTTTGAGAAGGATTTCTTCAAGCTCATGAATAATAGTGTGTTCGGAAAGACTATGGAGAATCTACGAAAGCGTGTGAACGTGGAGTTAGTAACAGACAAGGAAAAACTGAAGAAACTAACGTCAAAACCAACCTTTGTGAGCAGTAAGATATTTGACAATAACTTGGTAGCAGTTCACAAGATCAAAGAGATACTAACTCTAAATAGACCAGCATACGTAGGTATGTGTATTCTAGACCTATCAAAGACATTGATGTACGACTTCCACTACAATAACATCAAAAAGGAGTATGACAACAAAGCTAAATTACTATTCACAGACACAGATAGTCTAATGTACGAGATCAAGACGGAGGATGTGTACAAAGATATGTACGCTAACAAAGAAGTGTTTGACTTTAGTGGGTATGATAAGTCATCTCCCTACTTCGACCTAACTAACAAGAAGGTTATTGGTAAAATGAAGGATGAGACATTAGGAGTTCCCATCGTTGAGTTCGTTGGTTTAAGGTCGAAAATGTATAGCTACATAAAAGAGGATGGAAAAGGTGGGAAGACTGCTAAAGGTATCAAGAAGAGTACCATTAGAAATAATATAAGACACGACAACTATAAAAGTGTCCTGACAAATGGTGAGCAAATGTCTCACATAATTAAAACTATTCGCAGCAAGAGCCACCAACTAGGGAGCTATGAAATAAATAAGATATCCTTAAGTTGTTTTGACGACAAGCGACATATACTACCGTATGGACATTACAAAATAGTTCAGAACTAGCTGTTTAGATTCCTAAAATGTTTTTTAGTCTTGATGTGTTTATATTTAGAGGTCACGTGGTATGACTGGTCGCATGTCTCACACACCCACTTATGAGTTCTCATCCACTCTTTGGTTTGCGCTCTGGCTGCTATTAAAGCTTCTTCTTTGGTTTTGTAAATTTTTGGTCTTGCCATTATACATTACTATATATTTTATTTACCCACTCATTGTAGTATGGATCTCCTCTCCCATCCCAACCTAGATCCTTGTATACTACACTATACAGGTTATACTCGAATCGCACCTTGACCTTACCAGGTTTGAGGTCGTTAAGACTACCTCTAAACTCTATACCTCTTCTAGAGCATATTCTTATGACATAGAAAATATATTTCGATATATTCTTGACAATCAACTTGTTTCTTTTAAGAGACCATATTATCTCTATAAAATCACTGTCACTCTCGTTAACTAGTCCAGTCAACATTCTCTCTAACCACTTACTGTAACTATGAGCCGATTTCTTGTACATCCAAATGTTAGGTACAAAGTTTCTCACGCGTCCGTAGGTAGTCTCTCCACACTTGTTACAACTAAATACACCATCTTCGATTTGGGTTCTGTGGTTACTACACTCGTAACAGTATGTGGTGTCGTGCCACTTTTTTGGTGTTGCGTCCTTACTTCCGTTCTTGATCTCGTCCAATGTGTACCCTAATGTAGTACCACTCCACTTTTTTGATGTATCAATCTCATCCAATGTATACCCAGCATAGAACATTCTCATTGTACGTTCGTCAACCATCTAAGTTACTATACTATATATATCTTTAGACTATAGTGTAGTAACTTTGTGGTTGTCGATTAGTGTCTCCCACTCACACTTTATTGTTGTGACCTGTTTTAGAGCGTCTGATAGTAGTTGTTCCAACTCTTCTATCTGACGAGTTTGGTAAGAGAGTGTCTCTGTCAAGTTACGCTTTTTATCAAATTCCATAGCCATATCCTTCAAAGTTTTAGTGCTCATTTCTATAACACTCTATATATTAAGTAACCTAAAGGTAGCCCAACAACTCCAACGAATACCGTTTGGTACTCTTTCATCTCATCTGAGGGTTTGTAATAGTCTGACAACTCAGGCTCTTTACTAAATGTCTTCCCATCATACTGTATCGTCAGTACTTGTCTTAGTTGATCCAGAGCGTGGTTCGTGTCGTTTATGTCTGCGTTAGCATCTGACAACTGTTGTCTTAATTCCTGGACTTTATCTCTCTGACTAATCTCGTTCTCGTAGAACTTTTCTTTCGCTCTTGCAAGACTTTCCAATGCTTTGTTGTGTCTCTTTATCTCTGTCTCGTAGCCGGTGTGGTTTAGCTTGCTGAATATAAATCCAGCTCCTCAGCCCTCGTGACTGCTGGAGCCGTAGCCGTATCCATGGCATCAAAGAAAGTACTAAAAGAACCGTTAGGCACTCCTGAATCAGTGAAGGGCACCCTCAAGTTAGCGACTGCTGTAGGCGTTTCAACGCTACTCGTTAAGTGGGCGCAGAGCAAGAAATACTTACCTATTGACCCGTTCTCAAAATAATCTAACGTAATACATAATGGCTAGTGTGATAGCAGGTGGTTTATTCAACGCTATAGCATTCGCCGTCGTATAGCTCGTTCATCAGTTCTTTTCTGTCTATTGATGCCATATATTATACGACATGTTTTAATCGAGGCTGTCGAGTTTACGTGATGGTTTTATAACAACGGTCTTAGGCTCCACTACTTGTTTGTCTTGTCTCATCGTGTAGTACAGTGAGCTAGCGGCTATTACCACTCCTATAGTACCTATGATGTATCCGTAGTTAAAACTTTCGTCCTCACTTATCACTCTCTCTCTCATCTTCCTCTCTTTGGCTGCTTTAGATATAGCAGCCAAGCGTTTGCCTGCCTCTACTCTCTTAGGGTCTTTAACCCTTGTTGTCGACGTTATAATAGGTACAGACTCATTGTCAGTCATCTATATTATACGTGATGTCTTGTTACAGATGACCTCACAGTCGTCTCACAGGTCGTCTCACAGATAGAGTATTCGATGAAAGTATCTTTGGTGATTAGACAGTGTGGTTTCACTCTTAAATCTCCTATTGCAGTACTCACACAGAACTCTAGAGTCTATCATATATGTCTCTATGAAATGTATTATCTCATGTTGGTCTGAGGATAGTAACGTGTTGTACCCTTGTGATCTTAGTCTCCTTAATACCCTCAACTGGTTATTCCTAATAACCCCATTACCTTTCGGTGTTTTGAACTCTATAGCAAAACCATTGTATCTCTTGTGTAGTTGTGGAACTATCAAATCTGGTTGCCCACCACTGTAACCTTTCTTCCATCCATCTATTCTTTTAGTAGATGTGTCTTGGTACTCACCCAACCCTGGGATGACTATTGTTGGGTGGTACTCTCTAATGTACTTCACAATGTCATAGTGCAAGTCTGTCTCATTCATTATTGATAACTGATTGCATTGTGTGTACTGACCCGTCTTTCTAATAGACGGTAAGACTTCTGTGAATACCCACTCTTGAAACCTCTTAGCTGACTTCAATCTGGACGAAAATATTAGAGCGTAGACTCCTGGTTCTGATATATAGACAGTATGTGATTGTGTGTTTAAAGGGAGGCTATTGTATAGCCCCCCTTGTATCGCACTAAGTGTAGTCTTATATTTATCACCAATATTTATCCTAATGGATTGTCTTGTATTATTGTAACCCAATGCTGCCGCCACCTCTTTTCCATGGAACCATATACTATCTCCATCTTTAATAGTCGTGACTGACTTGTTCTCAAAACTAAATACTTTGGTTAGACTCATCACCTATACTATACCGTATGTTTTATTTTAGGGTTCAAAGTAGCAGTTCTTTTAAGAAAGCAACCGCTTTGCACAAACACACGATCTGACCAACCCCCCAAAACGAGGGGGGTTGGTCAGAACAAACTCCTAATTGGTGATGCTTCTGAGCATCTACTTTTGGAACTTGTCGACTGACACACCACTGGTTATTTTACGTGTAGACCCGTGTTTAAAGGGGGTCGGAGTCAGACCCCCCTTGTGTCTTGTATACTTTATTATACCTTTTCACCATTCCATTAATTGGTGGGCATAAGTCAGTCACATTATCGTCCAACACTTTAACGTCTGAGAGGAATGTTGACTCATTGTAGGGAAGACCTCTAAGATACGATCTTATTTGTGTCAATATCTTTTTGTAGCTAGTGTGCGCAAACTTGCAATGCTCCACTCTACTCGTCAGATTGGATTTAGCCAAGTAACCTTGGATGATCACACCAGGAGCACTAATACAAGCAATGATTAGAGGGTTAGCGGTTATCGATCCAGCTACAATCCCTACTGTCGTTAACCCTATGCTAGTCATGTTTAACGATAGTTTAATTTTCTTCAACCTCTTGTATTTCCATTTGTAACAGGCTTCTAGTTTGTGGTAGTACGCGTACAAGCGTTTGAGCTCTAGCACCTCTTCCTCTGACATATCCTTTGATATGTGATTGAAAACAACAACTGACTTCTTCCTCATATATCTTAGCTTACATCATATTCCTTCATCATATCTCTACCAACTAATATTATGTCTCGGCTCGTCATGTAGCCAGAGACAATCCTCACACCGTAGAACTCTATCAAAGACGGGTACTTATAGGGTGCGAGTGGTATTTTTGGTCGATACACTCCAAAGATCGTTACGTAAGGAGACCCTATCTCTTCGTGATTAGCTGTGAAGTCTGAGTCTGTTGATCTTATGTTGTTCACCTTAACGTAAGAGTTACCCATCCGCCAATGTATTGATATCATATGTCTCTTGGTGATGTCGATGTTATTTGGGATTGTACACGTATACTCCTTTGCTGGAGAGCCACCACCATATGATAATTTATCGTTTTCGCCTCCTTTGTATCCTATGTATTTGTCCCACGATCCATCATCGTTTGAGATAATTGCCTCCCAATCTATCGTAGAAACCCTCGTGACTAACCTCACTACCATAAAAACGGATATGTCACAGTATTGCATACGTGGACAGTTAAAATGCACTCCAGCTTCAAACGGAATTGGAGTTAGCTCAGGGGATAGGAAGCTATGACCATTGTTAACACCAATAATAGGACCATACGTTGGGTCGTATTGTACTAACATGTTTGTTTTATCTCTAATGGTTTTCACTTTATTTGTTCCACTGTGGTATTTCACCATACTCACAGCATGGTTTGTGACGTTAAAATCAAATATAACGTTATAGGACTGCGTTCTAAAGTATTGCGATAAGTATACAGACTCCAACACTTTTTTATTGATAGCATCCCAATCGTCTTCTGGATCTGCTACGTTTTTGAGTGCCCTGAACGCCATATCTATATTCCCAGACATCCTCCCACCGCTAACGCTTAACTTAGGGTCACTGTCTAGATGTCTCTTCGCTCTTCTTAATATTTTGTCACTCTCGTAGTCTCTGTCCTCAAATCCATAACTTAGACTCATTATGTTATAACATATATTTGCTTACTAAATAGCCAGACGCAGCCGAAACCACTAGAACTAGCCCCAACTCTGTCGTGTTGTCACCTGGTGTCACTTCTAGACGACGTTCTTGATGTGTCACCTTTGGTTTGTCAAGTGTCTCCAGATGCTCTCCACCTTCCTGGTGTACCACGTTTGATGTCACCAGACGATTCGTCACCTTTGGTTTGTCAAGTGTCTCCAGGTGCTCTCCACCTTCTTGGTGTACTTTCTTAACCTCCGTCGTTTTCGCGTAGTTTAACCCACTATTTACTCCAAACTTCATACTCTGTGTAGCAGTCTTCAGTAGGTTGTTGTACCCAGCGATTTTGTTCTTGAGGATTACAACGTTGCTTGGCATTAACCACGTAGACGGTGATAGCGCAAGATTTTGGACAACGTTAGTGTCTCTAATCGACTTGTTCATGTTTAGAATCCACGTTGACACGTCGTAGTTTATAACACTATCCTCCACCAACTTTCGGAACTCTTGTTGGGTCTCTAGACTGCCTGCGGAATCACCAACGACTGACACACGTGTTCTAGCTTGTGCACCAAGTGTAGAGTAAACAAAGGCTTCTATAGACTGATTTAGGTATTGTCGCCCAATGTTGGTAAAACCATTCGACACCAGAGGAACGTATCGTTTGTAGTCGTTCTTAACGTCGTTAATCGTGAAGACTCTCCTCACCTGTTGTACCATCAGCGAGGACTTTACCTTGGTAGTAATGTTTTCTAGGAATCTTGTCTGTCTTACCATACAATTCTCCAGCGTCAAACTCTCTACTTATCGATCTCATACTCTCACCACCCTCCATCCTTCTGAGAAGTCTTCTAACAGTAAAGTACAGATGAAACCTCATTACACTAGTGATAACAGGGTGAACTTCTTGCGATGGTGACAAGTGTTGTAACGACACTCCACAACAGAAACTCGCACAATACGTTGCAAACACGACCCTATAGTAGCTCTCATTGTCGTCCCACTTTGACTTTGTCTTTGACGTGGTGATTTGTAATATTGGTAACTTTGAGAGAAAGTAGTTCTTTTGATTAACGAAGACTCTAAAGTTATTCACTGGGTAGTTCAACACGTTTTCCGTTGGATAGCCATCCCAAAGTCCCCAGTGGTTCTTGCGACCTTTTGATAGTGGTTGGATAGTTCCACCAGATAGCCATATTTTTGGAAACTTGTCGTCGTGACCTTTTGGAGACTTGTTGTTGTGTAACCAAACCCACATACTCTTGTCGTTTTTGAAGGTATCACTAGTTATGTTAGTGCTTATGATGTCGTTGTTTCTAAAATATATGTCAACGCCATTAACCTCACCGTCTTGTGAGACAGTTGGATCGAACTCAAACTTGCTCAAAGTGATGTGAGGGTACTTTTTAACTAGATTCAGCTTAGCCACGCGTATGGCGTTAGCTATCTCTTCCTGGTCAGGTATCATTGGTTTGTTTATCGTTAGATACTTAGTATACTCCGGGTTACTCTTAAACCTACTTGAGTCTATCGAAACGTCACCAATATTGGTTTTCGTCACGAAGAATATATGTATATGCATATTGTCGTCAACATCAAGAAAAAACCTATTCTTGTCAGCATAAGGATACTTTCTCTTGAACACATCCATCATAACATACCGTACGTTATATGAGAGTGGTAGTATTGATTAGTGGTTCAACGAAAACTATAGACCTACCAGAGTCAACTCTAGCAACTAACTCAGACCCTCACTTACTAGTGAAGAAGGCAACCATCTTTTGGGACTACGTTAACGTAACCACAGGCAACAATAAGATAACTTATAACAGTAACAACCACGTTTTTATTCCTGGGTACCACACCTTTAAAACGATTGCCGACGACTTGAAAGAGTTAGGAGACGTCAAGCTAGTGGCTAACAGATATGACTCAACGTGTACTATAACAACTGATCAACAAATAGAACTGTTTAAATTTGGACAACTTCTAGGGTTTGACGAAAACACTACAATAACCACCACAAAAACCAGTCCTAACGTTGTGAACGTTAACAGAGGACTGAAATACATACAAGTAACATCTAATATTGTGCACAGGTCTAAGAACATAGTTAATGGTAGCAAAAGTGGTTGTATCGCAGTACTGCCAATAACTAGCACACAGACACTTAAGGGCTCTGTACAACATTTTGGTGTTGAGTCAAAAATCCCAATAAACAAAGGAGTCATCAACCAACTAGAGTTCAAGATAACAGATCAGGACGATAACAGTATTAACGTTGGCGAGGTGTTGTTAGATTTACACATCACGTAGTGTATATGGACGTAGAGCAAGAACTAAGAGATATTTACTACAACCCATCAACTGGTTACCAATCTGCCGAGAGGCTGTACCAAAAGGCACAAGAAGGCGGTCTAAACGTTAGTAGGGTAAAGATAAAGGACTGGTTAAAATCTCAAGACACGTACACCAGGTACAAACCAGTTGTTAAGAAACACAAGTTTAGACAAACATTTGTTGACTATCTGGGTGAGCAGATACAGATGGACTTGGTTGACATGGGCAAGTACAAGCATAAGAACAACGGGTACTACTGGATACTAACAGCCACTGAGATCCTTAGTAGGTATGCTTTCGCAATACCCGTCTATAGGAAAGACACGAAAAACATGACTAAGGCTGTCACAAAGTTACTAGAGAAGGCTAAGGTTAGATTTGGCGAGTACCCAAAGCTGGCTCAGTTTGACGACGGTAAGGAATTCTATAACGTTGGTGTGAGGGATCTATTGGATAAACACGATGTTAAGTACTTCAGCACGAACTCTGATAAAAAGGCAGCAGTCGTGAAAAGGTTTAACAGAACACTCAAGACGTCTATGTGGAAGTACTTATACAGTAAAGGAACGTACAAGTGGATTGACATTTTAGACCAACTAGTTGAAAATTACAACAATACCAAACACAGTACTATTCTAATGAAACCTAAAGATGTGAGCAAGAAAAACGAAAACGAAGTATGGACGACGTTGTTTGGACACCATTTCGGTGACTACCCACTACCAAAGTTTAAAGTAGGTGATACTGTCAGGATATCAAAGTACAAGAGCATATTCGCAAAAGGGTATGAGGCTAACTTCACTGAGGAGCTATTCAAAGTGACAAAGGTCATACGTGGTGACCCTACCGTATACGAGATAGAGGACCATGAAGGGGAACCCATCATCGGTAAGTTTTACGAGGAAGAGTTGTCAGCTGTTGATAAAAAAGACGATGTATATAAAGTTGAGAAGATACTAAAGAGAAAGAAGGTTAAGGGTAAAAAGATGGTTTTGGTTAAGTGGCTTGGCTACGACAGTAAACACAACTCATGGATACCAGAGAGTGATATTCAAAACATTGAGTAGTATATAATGGCTGAAGGAGGGTTCGATGAAATCGAAATGAAACAGATTGATGAGTTTAAGAAGTATACGGACAAGGAGTTAGAAAAAGAGTTTGAGATGCTCGACGCTATTGATCCCACAGAATATGATACAACGTCAGAAAATACTGGTGTGCGCGGTAGAATCAACAGGGTGAAACTCGAACTAGAGAGGAGAGTCATAGCACGCAGAGTACAAGACAGAATCACACATGTGGAGACATCATTCATAGGTAACGATGATGGTAACACAGTAACAATAACTGGAGAGGATAAAGGGAGTGCCACGTCTGATGGTATCCCAAACCCAAAGTACGATAAAAGGTCATACAACGCGTCAGTAACAAGAGATAGAAAGCAGTTTCTACTAGAACATCTTGGTGTTAGTATTAACGTTGGGGACGGAGAGGCCTCGAGTGATATAATAAAAAAGTCGAAAATTATATTTGGTGTTAAAGGTCTTATCGGGCTAGAATTCGAAGATAATAGAGTTATGGTGCTAAAAGGGAAGTCTATAGTGTACAGCAACGCTAAAGATTCACAGAAAGATGTTGAGAACTTTAAGAGTCTGTTAAGTAGAGCTGTTGAGGAGCACAGACTAACTTTAACTGTGATGGTTGAGGAAATTAACGGCGACAACACAATCCCAAGTAACGTGTCAGAAGACATAGTATCTAACACAAGCGAACAGCTACAAGACAGAGTCGAACAAAGAGTGGAGAAACTCGTAGAAACGTCGCAAGGTATCTTCGTTAGTGAACAAGAGATTAGGGAGTTCGCTGGCTCTCTCAACCCAAAAGGGTCAACTGATGTTAAGATAGAGTCGCTAGATGCACTAGGCGACCAATATAGACTCATGTCTATCGTCGAGCTAGACCCTCTAAAAGAACAATTCTATAAGAGTGTTAGTGATACAGCTTACTTGAAGGCAGATAGCATCCGTATTGAAAACAATATGAGACCAGAACACAACGAGGCAATAGGTGTGTTAAAAGACGAGGTTGAGGGTAATGATCTAAATAGACTTGATAGGTTTAAAAAATGGGCAAGGGAAAACTTAGTTGGAATAAGTGCTATATCAATCTCTATAGCCGGGATAATAACTACCATAGTAATATCAGCTAGGAGTGTTATCGTCAAAGGTGGTCAAGCACTTGGAAAACTAGGAAAAGCTATAGCTAATCTAGCCACAAAGGCTGGCCCTCTACTGGCTGGGCTGCTAAACATGGTGGCGACTGTGCTAAAGTGGGGAGCTGCAGGCATATCTTGGTTAGCGTCTAATTTGTGGATCCTAGCGATAGCACTAGCTTGGTTCGTCTACGATCAGTACAAACAGAGGAAATAAAACATGTGTTATAATATAGTATGAACACTAACGAGAGAGAGTTACTTCCTGGATATAGACGTCGTGGAATATCTTCTATCAAAGGCACAAGAACCCGTCACGTTGTAACGCTAAACCCCAACAAAGCCAATCCAGGGGAAGAGTTGTACATCGACATCCCGAAAACGAAGGGTAACACTTGTTTGGTACCCTCTAGTCTCCATCTTCTATTCGACTTTAAGAGTTCGAACGTAAAATCATGGTTTCTTAACAACCTTTCGAGACTACTACTTGAGAGACTGGTGGTAAAACTAGCAGGTGAGACTGTGTACGACAACAGTGGTGAAAGCGTCATCGGTACGTACAAAGACCTCTGGAAACCTAACAGTGAGCGAGACCAGATGGTTGAATATGGTATAGCAAACGAGAACCTTCGAAAGCTAATCTCGAAGGACGACAGTGGCGCAGCCAGTGGAGACACACAAAAAGTTAGTGATGGTCTGATGTTCTCCATCCATGACACTAAACAAAAGATTCGAATCGACAAGATTCTAGAAGATCATGGTCTATACGCACCATACAACATGAACAACAATTTCAGGTATATAATCACACTCCCTAAAGCGTCTGATATTATGGTGGCTCAATCTGGATCAGCTGTGGTTGGCTATACGTTAGAGAACCTTGAGTTGGAGTACGAAACTATCGAGAATCAAGAGATTGCTGATGAAATATCATCTCTATACGCGTCCGGTAGGTCTCTATCATACGAACACGTCACACTAATGAAGACTGTGGAGTGGGATAAAGGAATCACACTCGTAAACGAGAACATTAACCTGCCGAGAAAATCGATGAAAGCTGTCGTTCTACTCTTCACAAACAAAACAATAACTGATAGTGAAGAGTTCATCTATCCAAACATAGAGTCAGTCAAACTCACCATAGAAGGTGTACCGAACATGGTCTACAGTCAAGGAATACCGAAATCAAGACTCTGGGGAGAAGCGAAAAGGTTGTTCGGACAACTAGACTACGACTATATGACTGTCCAAAAGTTTTACAAAGACGGTTTCGCTTTGGTTATTGACCTTAGGTCTATCGAAGACAACGATAAGGTTGCAACTGGAAAGAAGATCGTGAACACCCAGTCAGGAATACTGATGGAAATCACTAAAGAAGCCACAGCAGCGAACGTTATGTGTAGAATATTCGTGCTCTCCGACGGTCTCGTAAACCTCATCAACAACGATCTACAATCAATCCAGTACTAAACATATAGTATTCTATATGAAAACACCTTTTAACATGCTGATTGTTGGTATGACAGCCTGCGGTAAAACGCACTACCTCTTGGATATGATAGAGAAAGACTACACGAATCACTTCGATTTCATCATTCTTATATGTCCAACATTTGAATGGAACAAAACGTACACAGAGTGGAAATACTTGAGAGACCCAGACTTTATCACTATTCAGTGTGAGCAAGATAAGGTCAACGTAGTCCTCAAATATATGACTGACACTTATAAAGGTACCAATTCACTAATAATATTAGATGATTGTGCTGGTGGGCAGGACGTCAAAAACAGAAGCGAACTAGTTAAACTAGCCTTTAGCGCTAGACACTACAACCTATCCATAATAGTCATAACACAACAACTAACCTCAATTAGTAAACCATATCGTGAGAACATCTCAAAGTTAGTGACATTCTACAACCCTAACAGAAACGATATGAAAATTATCGTAGACGATTATCTTAACGGAGTCGATAAAGTGAAAATTCAGAAAATAATAAAACAGTTGAAAGACAACGAGTACGCAAGATTGGAGATACTTCTAAGGCATCCATACTCATACGAAATAGTTATTCCGCGAAAACAAAACACGTCGTATAATATAGGACATGCCAAGACGTAAGACAAAAAATCCTGAGACAATTGACGAACTCATCGAAGACATACAAGAAGCAGAACAGGAAGTGATCGACGAACCACAAATCGATACACCACAAGTTGACGACACTCCGCAAACTGACGTAGACAATAAACGAAACGAACTAAAAAGACTCTCAGAAGACGGTGAGATAGACCAATCCGTCGCCTATATCAAAAAGGCCTCATCTAAAGTTATCAACAAGATCTATGAAGAATGGGAGGTAAAAAGAATGGAGAAAGCGAACGCGTTCCTATGTAATCTTTTAATAAGTAAGTTCGCCCACGCGTTAGGAGGGTTCAACGCTATTGAATCACCTGAAAAGCTCGAAAAAGAGTTGATTACTGACCAACTACTTAAAAGAGACGTAGAGAAGTTTATATCATACGTATCCCCCTACCTCCCTTGTTTAGGGTTGTTATCAGGTGGACTGACAACTAGTAAACACGTATTTAGCCACATGGCTAGAGAGGAAACCCCTGAGGGGAAACCACCGAACGAAGGAGACAGTGCTATCTAATTACAATAATTTACAAAACGATCTAAAGACATGAGTATACACTAACTTAATGAGTGTAGAACGTCAGGAGTCAGTGGAGGAAAAGACAGTGAGACTAAACAAAGAGTTGTTATTTATCTACCAGGTTAGAGAGATCAAACGACAACTCTTCACTAAGAGTAGTGTAGAACGTGAGGAACTAGACGAGAGGTTTAAACATACTGTACTCGGGGAAAGGATGACTAGCCACGACAGAGAGTTGCAGCTTCTACGTACTAACACTCGAAAAACACTTGGAGAAAGGATGACCAGTCACGACAGAGAATTGCAGCTTCTACGTACTAATACTCGAAAAACTATTTTGGGAAACGCGTGTGATGGTTTTAGAGTCTAATTTATTTCGTATCGTTTTAGTAGTCTCGAAAGTGGTGGTAACAGCGAATTTTTCAATTTTGATTGCGAAGCATGAAAAAATGGAAAAATGCGCCGGTAGCCCCACTTTCTATACTACTGCCTTTGTCAGGTGATTTTCTATATATGGTTCGCCTAAGTGACCGCTAGCGTTTTAGCTGCATGTGGTTTTTACACGGCGGCAGATTTTCTTGTCTTACAATTATTTATAACAAAAAAATAAATATGTTATTTACCGTTTTGGTCGGTCCGTATGGAAAAATATTTGCCCTCGGTCTCAAAAATATCCCTCGGCCTGCGGCCTCGGGCCATTTTTGAGACCTCGGGCAAATATTTTTCTAACGGACCTCCCAGCCGGTAAATAACATATATATCTTCATTAACTTGTTATAAACGGAACATTTTCATAACAGCAATTATTTGGCTTTCTTGACTTAAAATTTGAGATACACTACATAGTCGAACCAGTATTAAGTGACCACTTCTGGAAAGGACGTTGTGGACGTTAATACAGGTGGTCGCTAAATCGAGGGACACTAACAATGTGGCTTGTGTGTGGTCAAAACAGTAACAAGTAGGCTTTGAAAAATTAACCAGTAGCTAACGAATAAATTAAATATATATTTTTTAATGAGGAAGCCCAATCACCCAAAGGTGCTTTTACATGAGGGTCCTCTGAAAAAATATACAAATAACTATAACATACATAGATACATAAATATTAAAGACTATACAAATAACTATAACATACATAGATACATAAATATTAAAGAATATACAAATAACTATAACATACATAGATACATAAATATTAAAGACTACACAAATAACTATAACATACATAGATACATAAATATTAAAGAATATACAAATAACTATAACATACATACATACATAAATATTAAAGACTATACAAATAACTATTAGATACATAGATACATAAATATATACAAATAACTATAACAAATAACTATAACATACATAGATACATAAATATTAAATAATATACAAATAACTATAACATACATAGATACATAAATATTAAAGACTATACAAATAACTATAACATACATAGATACATAAATATATACAAATAACTATAACATACATAGATACATAAATATAATTTTAATAATAATTTAGAGCTTTAATAATAATCCACCTTAGGTAAAAAAATACAGTGGACTTACAATATCAATATAAAATTATGAATTACATATATTACAATGAAAAATTTAAAGTTTATTGTTAAAATGTTCAATTGCCCGAGGCATAAACGATGATTTATGTCTTTCAGTTCTAGATATAATGTTACCTACATTAGCACTATTTTCTTTAATTCTAGTAGAATAGTCATGTTTATGTGCGACAGGGACAAGGTAGTGACAGGGATGGTTTGTGTCACGAATAATTGCCTCTATTTCTCGAAGAGTTAGTTTCTCTCTTCTTTCGCTAAGCGAAGGAAGTGCATCGACCGGTAAACCAATAATGCGTAAACTTCTTCTTTGGATACGTTCAAGGTCGTTCATTAAGTAGAGAGGTAGGCCATCCCAAACTGATGCAGCATATTCAAGCATGGGTCGAATTTTGGTGCAGTAGGTTGCAAGACCGACTTCCGTATACAAATATATACAAATAACTATATATATACAAATAACTATAACATACATAGATACATAAATATTAAAGACTATGCAAATAACTATAACATACATACATACATAAATATTAAAGACCATACAAATAACTATAACATACGTAGATACATAAATATCAAAGACTATACAAATAACTATAACATACATAGATACATAAATATCAAAGACTATACAAATAACTACAACATACACCTACATACATACATAAATATTAAAGACTATACAAATAACTATAACATACATACATACATACATACATAAATATTAAAAACTATACAAATAACTATAACATAAATATCAAAGACTATACAAATAACTACAACATACACCTACATACATACATAAATATTAAAGACTACACAAATAACTATAACATACATACATACATAAATATTAAAGACTATACAAATAACTATAACATACATAGATACATAAATATTAAAGACTACACAAATAACTATAACATACATAGATACATAAATATATACAAATAACTATAACAAATAACTATAACATACATACATAGATACATAAATATATACAAATAACTATAACATACATACATACATAAATATCAAAGACTATACAAATAACTACAACATACACCTACATACATACATACATAAATATTAAAGACTATACAAATAACTACAATATACACCTACATACATACATAAATATTAAAGACTATACAAATAACTATAACATACATACATACATAAATATCAAAGACTATACAAATAACTACAACATACACCTACATACATACATACATAAATATTAAAAGACTATACAAATAACTACAATATACACCTACATACATACATAAATATTAAAGACTATACAAATAACTATAACATACATACATACATAAATATTAAAGACTATACAAATAACTATAACATACATAGATACATAAATAATCTCAAACTCATTAATAATTCATGAGCCAAAAACAAAGGAAATCAGCACCGAGACGGTGGTTTGGATATCAGAGGAAGAAATTACATAAATTAAGCCAACTTTCACCTCGATTTTCTCTTAAAATACTGATTTGTTTGAGATGTATGTATCTTATAGTTATTTATATAGTCTTTAATATTTATGTATGTATGTATGTATGTTATAGTTATTTGTATAGTCTTTAATATTTATGTATCTATGTATGTTATAGTTATTTGTATAGTCTTTAAGTAATATATGAAACACGAGGAAGAGTGCTTCATCAGGATATCCAAACACCGAGACGTTTGTTGAAAACCGAGGCGAAGCCGAGGTTTTTTAACAAACTTCGAGGTGTTTGGATATCCTGATGAAACACTCTTCCGACTATACAAATAACTATACAAATAACTATAACATACATACATAAATATTAAAGACTACAGGGGTGACCAAAAAAAAGTGGCCCCCATAAAAAGTAATAAACTCGTTACTTTTTGAAGAAAGTGCTTAGAAATGTTTTGTTTTTTGTATTATTTGGGCAGTTTTGTGGACTTGTGAGTTCAAAATGTTATTCTAAGCAATAGACTGGTAGATAAATTGAATTTGGAGGGTTTTAACAAAAAATCAATATGGCATTTTAAAACAAATTTTCACCAAACAGTTTGATTACTTTTTACAACAAATGGTTTACTAGGCAGAAAATGTTGAGTAAAGTAAAATGGCTAAAATAATCAGTAAATTCCATATCATGTAAAACATTTCATCATATATAGGTAGAGTTTAACTACTGAATAATGTAGTCTTCTTACAGTGCATATGAGTTATGGCTACAGAAATAGATAGTGTACCCCAAAAGTAAATATACAGAGCCGACACCAGCAGATATATACTAATACAATACCATAAAATTGTTTTCTTGTGTAAACAATTCCTCATTTCACTTAAGTAGTTAAATCTATAGAAGAATCTCATAGTCGGGTATAACTTTGGTTTTTAATAATTTTTGTTCAAATCTCTAGAACGGTTAAATCACATAATCACAAGCTACAAAGATTGCTTGCTACATATTAGTCTTTCTAGATTTATTTCATATTTTTACATTTTATTTCTTGTCAATTTGTGCAGAGTTAAACACTTGCAATGATAATAATAATAATTTAATAATTTAGTGTGCTTTGGTGAAAAAACGGCCATCTTGAATTCAGAGCAAAAACCCTCCAAATACAATTTATCTACTAGTTCATTGCATAGAATAACAATTCGAACTCACAAGTCCACAAAACTGCCCAAATAATACAAAAAACAAAACATTTCTAACACTTTCTAAACACAAATGACAAAAAGTAACGAGTTTATTACTTTTTATGGGGGGCCACTTTTTTTTGGTCACCCCCTGTATATAAATAACTATAACATACATACATACATACATACATAAATATTAAAGACTATACAAATAACTATAACATACATAGATTCAACAAACGTCTTGGTGTTTGGATATCCTGATGAAACACTCTTCCTCGTGTTTCATATATTACTTAAAGACTATACAAATAACTATAACATACACACATACATAAATATATACAAATAAACTATATACAAATAACTATAAGATACATAGATACATAAATATTAAAGACTATATAATTAACTATAACATACATACATACATACATACATAAATATTAAAGACTATACAAATAACTATAACATACATATAGATACATAAATATTAAAGACTATACAAATAACTATAACATACATACATACATACATAAATATTAAAGACTATACAAATAACTATAACATACATAGATACATAAATATTAAAGACTATACAAATAACTATAATATACATAGATACATAAATATTAAAGAATATACAAATAACTATAACATACATAGATACATAAATATTAAAGACTATACAAATAACTATAACATACATTCATAAATATTAAAGACTATACAAATAACTATAACATACATAACTCGGACCACCACTTAAAAAATAATTGAGAAGAAAGTGCTGCACCCTTTGCAACAACACCAGCAAATGGTAGGACTTTCGGGTTTTCTCGGAAAACGACCTTAAATCGTAGGCCCTCGGAATCCTTATCAGTTGGGTTTTCCGTTCACCGAAGAGTGATAAACTGAATAGTCGAACGCTTAACACACGAGCCTCTGGCTCGGATAAATAACTCTAAATAAATCATACTCAATAGATAATGGTGAAAAAGATAGAACATTACTTATTCATCAATGACCAAACATTAGACTTAAAAATAGAAGAGGGTCAAATTTCTAACAAATAACGGTAATTTATTCCAGTCCTCTATAAAGAGATACGAAGTTCTCTGTCCTAGTTAGTCTTACATAGAGGTAATCTTGGGCTATTTTTTCGCCTAATATTATAAGAATGAATATTCAGTTCATTATAACAAATTCTAAAATTTATTCATAACAAAACAGTTTCAAAAACAATTCAAAGAACAAAACAAAATATCAATGAAACGAATAACAACTGAATTGCTCGAGCAAATTCACAAAAATACGACATTGGTTAAAAATAGTCCGCCATTCCCATCTATCGCTGCAGCGAATTAGAGCCAATCCCCTAAAACACACCCTCATTATCTAATGTAACCATCAGTGCTCTACAATATAACTTAAACATTACCCCATTCTGAAAATTGGATATGTTGAGTTTTTCATTTTGAGAATGTGCACCATCATCAGAACGTCCCATTGGTAAAAGTAAGACCTCTTTTCCTGTTGTGTTGGCTAATGTTAACACAACAGGGATGCTTCCTCCTTCACGGGTGTAGTCCGGTTCAACATTGTAAACTAAAAGATTATCACAATACATGTGAGGTCGTTAGGCAATATAACTAACACTAACACTAATAATATAACTAACTTATATGTGTGAAGTTGATCGTCCAGGTTGTTGTAGTCTTGAGAAAGACTATTGTTGGTGACTGACGTTTCGACGGCCTCAGCGGAACAACTACAATATCAACGAGACCAACAACAGTACAACCGTAACAACAGCAACAATACCATACATTAAAGGTACATCAGAGACTATTGCACGTATTTTACGACCTTACAACATACGTGTAGCCCACAAACCTATGACTACTTTGCGACGTATACTGACTAACGTGAGAGACAAAGAACAGCCTCACGAAAGACAGGGTGCAGTTTACAAGATCAAATGCGCCGACTGCCAGGACACTTATATTGGTGAAACCGGCAGAAACCTAAAAATCAGACTAGCTGAACACAAACGAGCTACTAGAAACGGATCACATAGCTGAACACCACGTATATAAACAAAACACGATATGCAGTTTTGGAAGCATTTCGTCACTCGTGCCGTCTTTCACAAATATTCAACATGTTGAATAATTTTTGTCACGAATGACAATTTCCTCTAGTGTGCGGGGAAGTGAAAGCAGCGAGCTTACAACTTTCCGGCAATACGCATGCGTGTTGAGGTTCAAATTTCAAAACAACAAACATGGCGGCTAGTGTATTTGTATTGGTGGCTGATGTAATGTTAGACGATCAAATAGCTGATATTTGGCCAGATTATCCATGCCTTTACGATGTGAAATTGCCTGAATTTCTCGGGGTCCTCTGCATTTAGTTCGCGAACAAGATTTACATATACCCCTTGTCCTTGCCGTCTTAAAATCCAACGTTTTGTCCATATCTGTCTGTTTGCTGCCCTTAAACGTCTACGACGTCGCCTCAAAAGCAACAGAAACAACAATGTTTCTTCGTCTTCTTCCTCCAAATGATCCGCCAAGTTTGTTGTTTTGAAATTTGAACCTCAACACGCATGCGTATTGCCGGAAAGTTGTAAGCTCGCTGCTTTCACTTCCCCGCACACTAGAGGAAATTGTCATTCGTGACAAAAATTATTCAACATGTTGAATATTTGTGAAACACGAGTGACGAAATGCTTACAAAACTGCCCCGCACACTGGAGCTAACGCCTTACGCCATCGGTCACGAATGAAGTTTGGCTAAGCAGATAGCTCTAGTGTGCGCCGGGCTTTAGAAAGTTGGTATACCAACTTGGAACATAAACCACTTAACAGATCACAACAATTACCGACACCATACAAAAGACTCTTCGCACGCACCAACGAACAATAGATCTACCGACAAACAATATACCCACGCTTAACGTATGACAAAGAATATTGGCCCACGCTTAACGTATGACAAAGAATATTGGCCCACGCTTAACGCATGACGCGACACCCACTTACACTAATTATGACAAAAACAAACGATAATGTAATGAACGAGACGTATATATAAGCAAACCTGACAAACACGCTTGACTTGACTCTGAAGATGACCGCCGCTGAGGCCGTCGAAACGTCAGTCACCAACAACAGTCTTTCTAAAGACTACAACAACCTGGACGATCAACTTCACGCATATAATGATACTCGTAGGTTCAAACCATTCACTTTAATATAACTAACATTAATACTATAGTTAAGTTACAGTAGGTACCCGCGGTAGTTGAATCTTGAAGTTAGTAACGTTGTAAAGGTTTTGCTGTAAAAGCTTTTGTAAGTTGCCAATAATCAAAAAAAATATGAGCTCCAAACAGGACTCGAACCCGTAGTTTCTGAATGCTAGCGAAACGCTCCAACTCGCTCTAACCATTGAGACATTAGAACTCACAACTTACCACAGCTTGCATATCAAAACATTTACAACTTTACTAACTTCAAGCTACAACTACACCTCATTTAACTAACAACATTTGACTGGAAATTGACTGTCACAACACGACTACAGTCCAACTAAATACTTGTTTTTTGGGTGGAGGGTCCTTTCAAATACTCTGGGAGTTCTGAGAACTTTAATAATGCAAACTTACTGGTCTTGGTGGCTTTCTTTCCTGCTTCATATAACTCAGTGTCAAAACTACCAAGCCAGGGCAATGCAGCACCATCAGAATAATCTACGCTAAAAAGACGACAAATTATTGGATGAGCATAATACCGAGAATTATCAAGACAGAGGTTGTGTTACCAGCTGAAGTTACTAATCTCTAAATAAAGACTGGATCGAGCAACTATTGTTTAGAAAATGAAGCCGGAAGTAGCTCGTGGCGGCCATCTTAATAGAACCACGTTATATATAGTTTTACTATAGGCGACAGAGACTATCTATCTCTGATCTTTTAAGATGTTAAAATGAATCAGTTGTGCTAGCTTTTCCCATAATATAGAACACAAACTACAGCTCCAAAATACTCCAAAATACCACAAAATACCACGGTGGTCGCTTCAATATGGCCACCACGCGCTAATCCCGTATTCATTATTAATGTATGGAGTGATAGCTTGTGTTCTAAATTACGGGAAACCTTCGACAACTGATTCCTTTTACCATCTTAAACGATCAGAGACAGATAGTCTCTGCCGCCTCCAGTAAAACTATATGAGCGTGGTCGATTCAAGATGGCCACCGCGAAGTATTCTCGGCTTATTTTTTGCAGCATCCAAACAATAGTTGCTCGATCCAGTCTTTATTTAGAGAGCAGTAGCCGAAGCCGAACGCGGATAACGCAGACCGAGGCGCATTCTCGTTCCCAGTGACCTTGACTGTAAGAGGCGCGTCAATTGGCTCTAAATTGAGCATTTGGTAATAATATTGGTAGTAACTTTGGTAGTAACTTTGGTAGTAACTTTGATAGTAACTTTGATAGTAACTTTGGTAGTAACTTTGATAATAACTTTGATAATAACTTTGATAGTAACTTTGATAGTAACTTTGATAGTAACTGTGATAGTAACTGTGATAGTAACTTTGATAGTAACTTTGATAGTAACTTTGATAGTAACTTTGGTAGTAACTTTGATAGTAACTTTGATAGTAACTTTGATAGTAACTTTGGTTAGTAACTTTGGTTGTAACTTTGGTAGTAACATTTGGTAGTAACATTTGGTACTAACTTTGGTTGGTAGTAACTTTGGTAGTAACTTTGATACTAACTTTGGTTAGTAACTTTGATAGTAACTTTGATAGTAACTTTGATAGTAACTTTGATAGTAACTTTGGTAGTAACTTTGATAGTAACTTTGATAGTAACTTTGGTAGTAACTTTGGTAGTAACTTTGGTAGTAACTTTGGTAATAACTTTGGTAGTAACTTTGATAGTAACTTTGGTAGTAACTTTGATAGTAACTTTGGTAGTAACTTTGATAGTAACTTTGGAAGTAACTTTGGCAGTAACTTTGATAGTAACTTTGATAGTAACTTTGATAGTAACTTTGGTAGTAACTTTGGTAGTAACTTTGGTTAGTAACTTTGATAGTAACTTTGGTAGTAACTTTGATAGTAACTTTGATAGTAACTTTGATAGTAACTTTGATAGTAACTTTGGTAGTAACTTTGATAGTAACTTTGATAGTAACTTTGGTAGTAACTTTAATAGTAACTTTGGTTAGTAACTTTGATAATAACTTTGGTAGTAACTTTGATAGTAACTTTGGTTAGTAACTTTGGTAGTAACTTTGGTAGTAACTTTGGTAGTAACTTTGATAGTAACTTTGATAGTAACTTTGGTAGTAACTTTGGTAGTAACTTTGATAGTAACTTTGGTAGTAACTTTGGTAGTAACTTTGGTAGTAACTTTGATAGTAACTTTGATAGTAACTTTGGTAGTAACTTTGATAGTAACTTTGATAGTAACTTTGGTTAGTAACTTTGATAGTAACTTTGATAGTAACTTTGGTAGTAACTTTGATAGTAACTTTGATAGTAACTTTGATAGTAACTTTGGTAGTAACTTTGATAGTAACTTTGATAGTAACTTTGGTTACTAACTTTGATAGTAACTTTGGTAGTAACTTCTATAGTAACTTTGATAGTAACTTTGATAGTAACTTTGAATAACTTTGATAGTAACTTTGATAGTAACTTTGGTAGTAACTTTGATAGTAACTTTGGTTAGTAACTTTGATAATAACTTTGGTAGTAACTTTGTTAGTAACTTTGGTTAATAACTTTGGTAGTAACTTTGGTAGTAACTTTGATAGTAACTTTGGTAGTAACTTTGATAGTAACTTTGGTTAGTAACTTTGATAATAACTTTGGTAGTAACTTTGATAGTAACTTTGGTTAGTAACTTTGATAGTAACTTTGGTAGTAACTTTGATAGTAACTTTGATAGTAACTTTGGTAGTAACTTTGGTAGTAACTTTGGTAGTAACTTTGGTAATAACTTTGATAGTAACTTTGGTAGTAACTTTGATAGTAACTTTGGTTAGTAACTTTGATAATAACTTTGATAGTAACTTTGATAGTAACTTTGGTAGTAACTTTGATAGTAACTTTGGTTAGTAACTTTGATAATAACTTTGGTAGTAACTTTGGTTAGTAACTTTGGTTAGTAACTTTGATAGTAACTTTGGTAGTAACTTTGATAGTAACTTTGGTTAGTAACTTTGGTAGTAACTTTGATAGTAACTTTGATAGTAACTTTGGTAGTAACTTTGATAGTAACTTTGGTTAGTAACTTTGATAATAACTTTGGTAGTAACTTTGGTAGTAACTTTGGTAGTAACTTTGGTAGTAACTTTGATAGTAACTTTGATAGTAACTTTGGTTAGTAACTTTGATAGTAACTTTGATAGTAACTTTGGTAGTAACTTTGATAGTAACTTTGATAGTAACTTTGATAATAACTTTGATAGTAACTTTGATAGTAACTTTGGTAGTAACTTTGATAGTAACTTTGGTTAGTAACTTTGATAATAACTTTGGTAGTAACTTTGATAGTAACTTTGATAGTAACTTTGGTTAGTAACTTTGGTAGTAACTTTGGTAGTAACTTTGGTAGTAACTTTCATAGTAACTTTGATAGTAACTTTGGTTAGTAACTTTGATAATGACTTTGGTAGTAACTTTGGTAGTAACTTTGGTTAGTAACTTTGATAGTAACTTTGGTTAGTAACTTTGATAGTAACTTTGATAGTAACTTTGGTAGTAACTTTGATAGTAACTTTGATAGTAATTTTGATAGTAACTTTGGTAGTAACTTTGATAGTAACGTTGGTAGTAACTTTGGTAGTAACTTTGGTAGTAACTTTGGTAGTAACTTTGATAGTAACTTTGATAGTAACTTTGATAGTAACTTTGATAGTAACTTTGATAGTAACTTTGATAGTAACTTTGGTAGTAACTTTGGTAGTAGCTTTGTTAGTAACTTTGATAGTAACTTTGGTTAGTAACTTTGGTTGTAACTTTGGTAGTAACATTTGGTAGTAACATTTGGTAATAACTTTGGTTGGTAGTAACTTTGGTAGTAACTTTGATACTAACTTTGGTTAGTAACTTTGGTTAGTAACTTTGATAGTAACTTTGATAGTAACTTTGATAGTAACTTTGATAGTAACTTTGGTAGTAACTTTGATAGTAACTTTGATAGTAACTTTGGTAGTAACTTTGGTAGTAACTTTGGTAGTAACTTTGGTAGTAACTTTGGTAATAACTTTGGTAGTAACTTTGATAGTAACTTTGGTAGTAACTTTGATAGTAACTTTGGTAGTAACTTTGATAGTAACTTTGGTAGTAACTTTGGTAGTAACTTTGATAGTAACTTTGATAGTAACTTTGATAGTAACTTTGGTAGTAACTTTGGTAGTAACTTTGGTTAGTAACTTTGATAGTAACTTTGGTACTAACTTTGGTAGTAACTTTGATAGTAACTTTGATAGTAACTTTGATAGTAACTTTGGTAGTAACTTTGATAGTAACTTTGATAGTAACTTTGGTAGTAACTTTGATAGTAACTTTGGTTAGTAACTTTGATAATAACTTTGGTAGTAACTTTGGTAGTAACTTTGATAGTAACTTTGATAGTAACTTTGATAGTAACTTTGGTAGTAACTTTGATAGTAACTTTGATAGTAACTTTGGTTAGTAACTTTGATAGTAACTTTGATAGTAACTTTGGTAGTAGCTTTGATAGTAACTTTGATAGTAACTTTGATAGTAACTTTGGTAGTAACTTTGATAGTAACTTTGATAGTAACTTTGATAGTAACTTTGATAGTAACTTTGGTTACTAACTTTGATAGTAACTTTGGTAGTAACTTCTATAGTAACTTTTATAGTAACTTTGATAGTAACTTTGATAGTAACTTTGATAATAACTTTGATAGTAACTTTGATAGTAACTTTGGTAGTAACTTTGATAGTAACTTTGGTTAGTAACTTTGATAGTAACTTTGGTTAATAACTTTGGTAGTAACTTTGGTAGTAACTTTGATAGTAACTTTGGTAGTAACTTTGATAGTAACTTTGGTTAGTAACTTTGATAATAACTTTGGTAGTAACTTTGATAGTAACTTTGGTTAGTAACTTTGATAGTAACTTTGGTAGTAACTTTGATAGTAACTTTGATAGTAACTTTGGTAGTAACTTTGGTAGTAACTTTGGTAGTAACTTTGGTAATAACTTTGATAGTAACTTTGGTAGTAACTTTGATAGTAACTTTGGTTAGTAACTTTGATAATAACTTTGATAGTAACTTTGATAGTAACTTTGGTAGTAACTTTGATAGTAACTTTGGTTAGTAACTTTGATAATAACTTTGGTAGTAACTTTGGTTAGTAACTTTGGTTAGTAACTTTGATAGTAACTTTGGTTAGTAACTTTGATAATAACTTTGGTAGTAACTTTGGTAGTAACTTTGGTAGTAACTTTGGTAGTAACTTTGGTAGTAACTTTGATAGTAACTTTGATAGTAACTTTGGTTAGTAACTTTGATAGTAACTTTGATAGTAACTTTGGTAGTAACTTTGATAGTAACTTTGATAGTAACTTTGATAATAACTTTGATAGTAACTTTGATAGTAACTTTGGTAGTAACTTTGATAGTAACTTTGGTTAGTAACTTTGATAATAACTTTGGTAGTAACTTTGATAGTAACTTTGGTTAGTAACTTTGGTAGTAACTTTGGTAGTAACTTTGGTAGTAACTTTCATAGTAACTTTGATAGTAACTTTGGTTAGTAACTTTGATAATGACTTTGGTAGTAACTTTGGTAGTAACTTTGGTTAGTAACTTTGATAGTAACTTTGGTAGTAACTTTGATAGTAACGTTGGTAGTAACTTTGGTAGTAACTTTGGTAGTAACTTTGGTAGTAACTTTGATAGTAACTTTGATAGTAACTTTGATAGTAACTTTGATAGTAACTTTAATAGTAACTTTGTTAGTAACTTTGGTAGTAACTTTGGTAGTAACTTTGTTAGTAACTTTGATAGTAACTTTGATAGTAACTTTGATAGTAACTTTGATAGTAACTTTGTTAGTAACTTTGATAGTAACTTTGTTAGTAACTTTGGTAGTAACTTTGGTAGTAACGTTGTTAGTAACTTTGTTAGTAACTTTGGTAGTAACTTTGGTAGTAACTTTGATAGTAGCTTTGATAGTAACTTTGATAGTAACTTTGGTAGTAACTTTGATAGTAACTTTGGTAGTAACTTTGGTAGTAACTTTGGTTAGTAACTTTGGTTGTAACGTTGGTAGTAACATTTGGTAGTAACTTTGGTTGGTAGTAACTTCGGTAGTAATTTTGGTAGTAACTTTGATAGTAACTTTGGTTAGTAACTTTGATAATAACTTTGGTAGTAACTTTGATAGTAACTTTGGTTAGTAACTTTGGTAGTAACTTTGGTAGTAACTTTGATAGTAACTTTGATAGTAACTTTGGTTAGTAACTTTGATAATAACTTTGGTAGTAACTTTGGTAGTAACTTTGGTTAGTAACTTTGATAGTAACTTTGGTAGTAACTTTGATAGTAACTTTGGTAGTAACTTTGGTAGTAACTTTGGTAGTAACTTTGATAGTAACTTTGATAGTAACTTTGATAGTAACTTTGATAGTAACTTTGATAGTAACTTTGATAATAACTTTGGTAGTAACTTTGATAGTAACTTTGGTTAGTAACTTTGATAGTAACTTTGGTAGTAACTTTGATAGTAACTTTGGTAGTAACTTTGGTAGTAACTTTGATAGTAACTTTGATAGTAACTTTGGTAGTAACTTTGATAATAACTTTGATAGTAACTTTGGTTAGTAACTTTGGTTAGTAACTTTGATAGTAACTTTGATAGTAACTTTGTTAGTAACTTTGATAGTAACTTTGATAGTAACTTTGATAGTAACTTTGATAGTAACTTTGATAGTAACTTTGGTAGTAACTTTGGTAGTAACTTTGGTAGTAACTTTGATAGTAACTTTGATAGTAACTTTGGTAGTAACTTTGATAGTAACTTTGGTAGTAACTTTGATAGTAACTTTGATAGTAACCTTGATAGTAACTTTGGTAGTAACTTTGGTAGTAACTTTGGTAGTTACTACCAAAGTTACTACCAGGTTCATTGAAACGTACCAAGAAAACAAAATTGAAAGGAATGATAATTAATTGTAATGGACTTAAAAGCTCAAAACACTCCACTGAACTCCAAGCTCTACTTGAACTACATGATCCTGATATTGTCTTGGGGACTGAATCTAAGCTCTGTCCAGATATTCCATCTAATTCAGTCTTTCCGCCTTCATATACGGTTCTCAGAAAAGATCGAAATGTTTTTGGTGGTGGTGTTTTTCAAGCAATTAAGTCAGACCTCGTATGTATTGAAGAAATTGATCTCAATGTGGATAATTGTGAAGTTCTTTGGTCCTCCCTGAAAATTGCAAAGCATAAAACATTGTACATTTCATCCTTTTATAGACCACCAAATTCGTCTACTGAGATACTTGACCGCTTGAGTGATAAACAATGTTTTTATGAAAATTCCAAACCACCCCAACATCATCATGGGCGGAGACTTCAACCTGGGCGATATTGATTGGAACCAAGAGATTCCATCTACAACTAATCCTGCGACTGCATCTCAGCACAACAAATTTATGCATATGCTTGATGACTATTCACTATCTCAGCACGTTAAGGTGCCAACTAGACCTGCATCTGGAAAAACACTCGATCTACTATTATCTACCTACCCAACAGCGTCTCTAATGTATCTACGTCATCTGGCTTGAGTGATCATCTCATAGTCAACTTTGAGATCAACTTAAAACCACATCGTTCTACTAAACCTCCGCATAAAGTTTATATCTACAAAAAAGCCGACTTTGATGGTTTGAATGACTTCATAACTAAAAAATCATCCGAATTCTTTGCTTCTAACCCAAGGGAAAATTCTGTGGAACAAAATTGGAACATCTTTAAAAATACTGTAACTATTGGAATCTCTCAATTTATACCTCAAAAGTCTTCCAAACCAAAGTTTAAACTACCGTGGATTAATCCCCAGATTAAACGTGAAATGCGTCAAAAGGATCGCCTCCACAATAAGGCTGTTCGCACAAAAAATCAACATCACTGGAAAGCTTTTAAACGTCAACGCAACACTGTGTCAAATCTGATTAAAGAATCCCACAGTCGTTACTTAAATGATGTTATTGGTGACAGCCTTATAGAAAATCCAAAAAAGTTCTGGTCCTACGTTAAACATAATAAATCTGAGAACCTTGGTATTCCACCTCTCAAGACTGAACAAGGAGTGAGTGTTACAGACAAAGATAAAGCTGAAACTTTGAATTCCTATTTTTTCTCTGTTTTCACAAAAGAACAATTACCTCTACCTAGTATTTCTACATCCCCGTATTTCTCGATCGCCGATTTACAAATATCACCTGACGGAGTTGCTAAACAACTATCCCAGCTTAATCCTAAAAAAGCATGTGGTCCAGATGAATTACCAGCACGTGTACTTAAAGAGATATCACAATCAGCTTCTGGGTGGCTAGCTTTCATTTTTCAGCAATCTCTAAATCTTAATACAGTCCCTTCAGATTGGACCAAGGCCCTTATTACTGCTATCTATAAGAAAGCCAACAAATCTCTTCCTTCAAACTACCGACCAATTTCTTTAACATCCATATGCTGCAAAGTAATGGAACATATTGTGCTCAGTCATATGGCTAAACATCTGGCTAATAATAACATCATAATCGATGAGCAACATGGTTTTAGACAACGTTTTTCTTGTGAGACCCAGTTGATAACAACTATACATGATTGGGCAAAATCTATTAATGTTCGTGGCCAGACTGATGCTATCCTACTCGACTTCTCGAAAGCCTTTGACTCGGTACCTCATCAAAGATTGCTATTGAAGCTGGACCACTATGGGATTAGAGGAAACCTACTGCTATGGATTAAAGCCTTCTTGTCTAGCCGCTCTCAATCTGTTTCTATAAATGGTATTCAATCTTCTACCAAGCCTGTTTTATCTGGAGTACCTCAGGGCTCAATTTTGGGTCCGGTTTTATTTCTATTATACATAAATGATATTTCCAAATCTATTAATGCTAATCTACGACTCTTTGCTGACGACTGCATCTTATACAGAGAGATTCACAGAAGAAATACCTTAGACCTTATTCTGCCGAAAATTAAAATAGAGTCGGGCGAAAAAAGGAACTTTGGTTGGTAGTAACTTTGGTAGTAACTTTGGTAGTAACTTTGACAGTAACTTTGACAGTAACTTTGACAGTAACTTTGATAGTAACTTTGCTAGTAACTTTGGCAGTAACTTTGGCAGTAACTTTGGTAGTAACTTTGGTAGTAACTTTGGTAGTAACTTTGGTAGTAACTTTGGTAGTAACGTTGATAGTAACGTTGATAGTAACTTTGATAGTAACTTTGGTAGTAACTTTGGTAGTAACTTTGGTAGTAACTTTGGTAGTAACTTTGGTAGTAACTTTGACAGTAACTTTGACAGTAACTTTGACAGTAACTTAGGTTAGTAACTTAGGTTAGTAACTTTGGTAGTAACTTTGGTAGTAACTTTGGCAGTAACTTTGGCAGTAACTTAGGTTAGTAACTTTGATAGTAACTTTGGCAGTAACTTTGGTAGTAACTTTGGTAGTAACTTTGGCAGTAACTTTGGTAGTAACTTTGGCAGTAACTTTGGTAGTAACTTTGGTAGTAACTTTGGTAGTAACTTTGTTAGTAACTTTTCGGAATTCCGACGCAGGAAAAGTGGAGGGTCACAAAACCACTAGGCGCGCGTCTCACAGTCAAGGGCTCTGGGAACGAGAATAACCAAGGTCTTGATAATTCTCGGTATCATTCAAAAACCTTATAATTGTATTTGCTGGTGAAGGAATGCTATTTTTGCTGATGAATATCGTGTGCTTTACATAACAAAACCTCAATAAAACATGATGAGTAATAAAACGTGTTGTGCTACGTAGGCAGTGTAGAAATACAAATCAAATAACTTAAATGCCGAAATAGCGTGTAAATGCCGAAATGCGACAAATTCCGTGCGGCCAGAAATATGTGCATCATAGACCTGTGACGTAAATATCTTTGCAGCCAGGTAGTCA